>CAJHQQ010003707.1:0-39292 GCA_905132885.1 Moricandia moricandioides
GAGAGAGAGAGCCGTCAAGATGAATGTTACTTGTTGATTAAAAGACTGAATGATTACAAGAGGGTGTTGAGACCTCTTTAAATAAGAAACCAGAGACATGCCTCTAGGGTTTTGACAATGAATCAAAAAAGGAAACTAGAGTTTAACATAAGCGTTTAAATGAAATGAAATAAAATGTAACTTCTATAGTCTTCGACCGAGAATAGCACTTAGGTGATGTGTAGACAAGTTGTGGCCTCGTTAAAAACCTTCCTCCTGGAAAACCTCGTGGGACAAAACCAAAAGCAAGGAAAAGAGCACGCACCCCATGTCTTGCCTAGATACTAACTCAGTTTGGTGTAGAGATGGCTTGAATGGTGATCAAGACATCTCGGATCAAACCTTGTCCAAGACCTTCTTGTTGTGGATGTGAAGTGAGTAATCCAACAACATTCTCCTTAAGCTTCTTGACTCTGGAACGAGTCATGGGACCTTCAGGAATGGCTAGAGCATCATCACCAAGTTGTTGGTGCAATGTGGCTTCATGTGGCTCATCTAGACTCTCCTTGTCCTCCTTAGTGATCCGGTCCATGATTACATCAGCTATGGACCAGTGGGTAAAGGTGAAGAACACAGAAATTTTGAAAAGAAACAGAAGAGATTTGTGGAATGAAAAGAGCTTTGCGGAATGAAAGGAGCTTAGTGCTCTGATACCATGAAAGAATTAGAGATTTAGAGAGAGTTTATTGCTGGAGAATGAAGAACATGAAGAACAAGAGAGAGAGAGAGAGAGTGATTTCGAAATTAGAGAGAGAGAAGGAGAGAAAATGTTTCCTTGCTTGATATTGTTTCTGGTTACATGATTATATAGACAGATAAATAGCTAGCTAGGAGACAAGGTAATACAATAAACAAATGAGAGAGAATAGGACAAGAAGCTCTTGCAGCAGAAGTGAAAGTGACATGCCATCTTCCTCTCTCCTCCTTAACCAAACATGTGATCTTTGCTTGTCTTCAGCCTCCAACGAGATTCTCCTTGGTCAAACCTTCCAGAGAGCTTCTGATAACTTAGACAATACATTTAGGCAAGTCCCATTCAGTTGCTTGCCTTCCAAGTGAAGTTAGGTCGAGAATCTCAATGCTGTACGAACAGAATGATTTCACTTGATCTGAATTGCTTCTATCTCTTCTTCAACTCTATCTTATTTCTTCTTCATGTCAACAGGCCTTACTTTAATGGCAAGAGGCTCCAATGCCTTTCTTGCTTCACATTCAACTGATTTCAAGACACCTTTGAGCTTTTTCTTGTGGTTAGAGCTTGTCTCCCCCTTTCTTTTGGCTTCTTGCCTTCATCATGGGTTGAGTCAAAGCCGGCCTTGTTGATGAGCTCAATAGGTACCTGATTCAAACAATGCACAAACACATGCATCAATTCTCAAGGGGCAAACCTATTCAATCATAAGAATGAATATAGACTTAGGTACTTCCCTTGCATAAGTTTCTGAAGAATGGACATTGGCTTCTCATTTTAACACCCCTCCTCAAGCTTGACCTGAGAATAAGAGTATGTGGTCAAGCTTGGAAGATGAGAGCCAATGATGATCGCCAATGCCTTGAGACCACAGCCCTCTTGGCTTGAATTTTGATCTTTTCTCTTAAGTATACTTCATGTCCACCCTCTTGGCATCAGGTAAGTCACTTCTGAGCAATCTCTCCACTGCTCCATTCATCCTCTCAACCATCTTGGAAGTTAATGGACATAATCAATGTCCAAAGTGTTGATGGGCAGTGGGCAATCTCCATGGTCAGGAATATGCATCTTGTGCAGGCTCTGATCAACATGGACAGCCTGTCAACAAACACTAAGACAAGCATAAGTAGACACCAAGAGATCAGATCATGGGTTTTCACCAAGTCTGATCTTTAAAACACCTTTCGAACAAGCTATGGACAGATATCTTCATGATTCTATCCTAGCAACACTCTCTGAATCCTAATCAACAAGACTAAGCATTCAAGAAGCAACATAATCAATTTTCCTAAGGACAGAAGCAAGACTATTCTTTCAAGAGAGCTTAACTTCAAGACAGTTTAACAACCTTAGGCAGATTCTAATCAAGATTGTGAGAATAGAGATTTAAGTAACAATAGAGGATAAGTAACCAGAGAATAAGTAGAGAGTAGAGAATGATGTAACCAGAGTATTAGTAGCCAAAGAATGGGAGAATGATGGAGAATAAGTAACCTGAAGAATCAGAGAATGAGAGAATAGAAAATAGAGAATTTTCTCAAGAGTTCTAATGGACAGAGTTTTGCTCTATTTTCTTGAGTTTTGCGGAAGCATTAAACAGCCAGGAGCATCCAATACTCATCAAGAGTTGATGCTTTAGTAGCTGAACACAATGGACCACTGGACAATCAATTTATCCACTGATCTTAGACATGTGCCACTGGAATAACTCATGAACTGATATTTTCCAGGGCTTGCAACAAGAGAACCATCAGAATAACACATGAACAAGTGTTTCATGTGGCTTAGTCAACAATGAAACCAATGGATCAAAACAGTTTGTCCACTGGTCAAAGAGCTGCTCCATTAAGAGAAAGCTATTATCCAATGGATAAAACATAATGGTGAAGCATTTTTGAATCATTTCCCCTCCTCAAGCTTGATTTCAAGGTACTAACAAGTATTGACCAAGCATACACTATATCAAAGTGGGAGAGAAATGATTTGGTTCAAGAAAAAAAAACAGAGAATAGGGTGAGTTTTCCCAAAGGAGCGCAACTAGGCTCTGATACCATGTTGGAATTCATGAGTGTTTGTCTCATGTCAAGAGAGTCTTCAGTTAACTTGTAACTGAATCCTCTTCAACCATACAACAGGAACTCACCATTCAAAGGAAGAGACAACCAACTTGTGATTGAATCCTCATACACAGCTTACTATATAACCAAGAATGCTAGACAGTAAACTGGTTTTATGAAGCAGTAACTCTCTAGTATGAATCTAATCCTTGAGAAGTAACACAACACTTAGAGTTTGTGTACTTAGATGAATGGGATTCAGAATCAGTAAGCTAGAGTTTAAGACAGTAGATAAAGAAGAGTTTAGAGTGAGTTTGACAAGTATTAGGCTGCCTTAAGAGAGAAAGAGCTAAGGCAGCCTCTAAACCACAATTGACAAGTGAGGGTATGCGGCTAGGGTTCTTCTCACTCTAGGGTTTTCGCATGCAACCAAATAAGGAAAGTTTAAAAATCTTTGTCTAAACTCTTATGCAGTCACGAGCAGCCCTAAACAAAGGAATTCTAATGCTTTTCAGGATGATTTAGATTAAACACGGATGAAACAACAAAAGAAAACAAGAGAGAAAGCGAGTACTTCCCAACCAAAGTTGCTCTGATACCACTTGGTGCGTCCCTAGGATGCTCTTTGGTTGATGGGAATGGATGGATAGATCCTTGCAAGAACGAATCAGAGACTCAAGTCCTTCAAGGCGTGTGGGATGAGTGGTGACACAAGAGGGATGGATGATCTCTTGATACTCCTAGATGATTAACTTGGATATGACACACCAAACTAAGCACCCTTAGGTTTCTGGATACTACACACCAGAACTCGACACTTTCTAGAGAGAGAGAGCCGTCAAGAATGAATGATACTTGTTATTGAAAAGTTGGATGATTACAAGAGGGTGTAGAGAACCCTTTAAATAAGAAACCAGAGAACATACTCTCTAGGGTTTCGACAATGAACCAAAAAAGGAAAGAAAGAAAACTATAGTCTAAGTTTAACATAAGTTTAAAATGAAATAAAATGTAACTTCATTGAGCCTTGGACCGAGAATAGCACTTAGGTGATGTGTAGACAAGTTGTGGCCTCGTTAAAAACCTTCCTCCTGGAAAACCTCGTGGGACAAAACCAAAAGCAAGGAAAAGAGCACGCATCCGATGTCTTGCCTAGACACTAACTCAGTTTGGTGTAGAGATGGCTTGAATGGTGATCAAGACATCTCGGATCAAACCTTGTCCAAGACCTTCTTGTTGTGGATGTGAAGTGAGTAATCCAACAACATTCTCCTTAAGCTTCTTGACTATGGAACGAGTCATGGGACCTTCAAGAATGGCTAGAGCATCATCACCAAGTTGTTGGTGCAATGTGGCTTCATGTGGCTCATCTAGACTCTCCTTGTCCTTCTTAGTGATCCGGTCCATGATCACATCAGGTGAGGTAAGTGAAGGTTGATCACACGCGGGTAACTCCTTTTCACTCTTACCCGGGTAACTTGGTTTCTCCTCTTGCCTTGGTGCACACTCAAGTGTACGGTCACTTGTACGGCCTTGTACGGTCACTTGTACGGCCACTTGTACGGACTTGTACGGACAACTCCCCCTTAAACCATTCTCCAACCTTCTTCAGTCTCCTTCACATACTTGTAACCCCTTTTCTTATTTGGTTCAACACTCCCCCTCAAGCTTGATCAAGGGAACCGATCAAGCTTGGATGTCATGAGATCTTCCTCATTAAAAACCTTGCCAAAGAAAACCCTCCTTAGGGATAAAACCTCAGCAAGGAAAAGAGTAAAGACCCCATGACAAGAGGAACTAGTTGAGCCTGGTAAGATCACTGAGCCCCAATCTGTGATGAATGGACTCAAGTGTCTTCTGTCTTGGAGCCTTAGTGAAAACATCTGCCAACTGATCTTCACTCCGTGTGTAGCAAGGTAAGATCACTCCCTTGGACTATCATCTGCCTCACCTTGTGGCAGTCAACCTCAATGTGCTTGGTTCTCTCATGAAACACCGAGTTGGAGGCAATGTGGATTGCTGCTTGGTTGTCACAATGCATGGTCATTGGTGTAGGCTGGTCTATCTCCAAGTGCTTCAGGATCCCTTTGATCCACACTAGCTCATTAGTCAGCTTCAACATGGCCCTATACTCAGCTTCAGCACTTGAACATGAGACCACCTTCTGCTTCTTGCTCTTCCAAGTAACCAGGTTCCCACCAATGAAAGTGCAATAGCCAGTGGTTGACTTCCTATCAGCTCTATCTCCAGCCCAATCCGCATCACAGTATCCCACTACTTCAGTGCTCTTGTTACACCCCATCCACACTCCTTGTTCTGGTGATCCATTTAGATACATCAAGATCCTGTTCACCATGTTCCAATGATGCTCCTTTGGTCCTTGCATATGTTGGCTCACCTGATTCACAGCAAAACATATGTCAGGACGTGTAATGGTCAAGTAGATCAACTTACCAACAAGCTTCCTATAAAGCTTTGCATCTTCAAATGGCTGGCTGTCTTCAATCTCCCCCTCACGTGGCACCTTATATCCATCTTCCAAAGGTGTCTTCACTGTCTTTCCTCCAAGTTTACCTGCATCTTTCAAAAGATCAAGTGTATATTTCCTTTGTGAAAGAAACAAGCCTTCCTTGGATCTACATATCTCAATTCCAAGGAAGTATTTCATTTCACCCAAGTCTTTAATCTCAAAAACCGACTTTAAGAAGTCCTTGGTGGATTGAATTCCATCCTTGTCACTTCCTGTGATGATGATATCATCAACATATACAAGAAGAACTACAATACCTGATGGAGTGGTCAAGGAGAAGAGAGTGTGATCTAGTTCTGACTTCTTGAAGCCTCTTCCATTCAGAGTTGTGCTCAACTTGGTATACCATGCTCTAGGGGATTGTTTGAGACCATATATAGCCTTCTTCAGCCTTAGCACATTCCCATCTTTAACCAAGTGCTCAAGACCCGGAGGAGGATGCATATAGACTTCATCTTCAAGCTCTCCTTGCAAGAAGGCATTCTTCACATCCATTTGCCAAAGCCCCATTCTAGATTCACAGCAAGAGATAGCACTATTCTGATTGTATGAAGCTTGGCAACAGGAGCAAACGTATCAATGTAATCCTCTCCATAGGTTTGAGTAAACCCCCTTGCAACTAGTCTGGTCTTCTTCCTATCAATCTTTCCATTTGCAAGGTACTTGATGGTGAATATCCATCTGCTGGAAACAGCCTTCTTCCCCTTTGGCAGTCTACTTTCATACCAAGTATCATTCTTGATCATTGCATCTGCCTCAGCACCAACTGATTCTCTCCATTCCTTGTCTTGCATAGCCTCTTCATAGGAACCAGGTACCTTGCTCTCATCCAGGCTAGTCATGAAAGCACAATGATCTTCAGGGTAATGCGTCAGTGAGCAAGCAACTTGGGCAGGATGCTCAACTGCTTGAGCATTGTAGTACACCCGAGTGTTGATCCAGTTGGATGGAGGATTCCTTATCCTTGTACTTCTTCTCAAGGGTTGAGCCACTTCAGGTTGTTCCTCCTCAATCTCCTCTTCTTCTTCCTGGTTCATAGTTTCCCCTTCCTCATCATCATTTCCTTGATCCACACCTTGATCATGTTGTGAACCTGATTCTTCTTCCTCATCTTGATCATTAGCATTAGGTTGATTTCCCCCCTCATGATCAAGGTGGGGTTCCTGATCATTTGCATTAGTGGTAGTTGGAACTGGTTGTTGTGTACTCCCACTCTTTTGATCCTGAGATAAGTTAATCCCAAGACCCTCCAAGATGATTCTCAAGTTTGCTGCCTTATCAGACGCCAAATCCTTTAGTTCTGCTAGGTTCTTCTCCTCATAGTACCCTCTTTCTTCTACAAACTTCACATCCCTTGATATAAGCACCCTCCTGGTCACTGGATCATAACATTTGTACCCCTTCTGAGTCGATGAGTAACCAATGAACATCCCCTTTGTACTCCTTGCCTCCAACTTGTTCCTTAATTCTCCTGGTTTGTGAACAAAGCAGAGACACCCAAAGACTTTGAGATGATCTAGTGCTGGTCTACACTTGTTCAAGACCTCAAATGGTGATTGGTCTCCAAGGATTTTGGTTGGAGTCCTGTTGATTAAGTAACAAGCAGTGGACACACCATCACTCCAGAATCTCTTTGGCACGTTTGCTTGGAACATCATGGACCTAGCCACTTCCATGAGATGTCTATTCTTCCTCTCGGCTACTCCATTCTGTTGTGGGGTGTAGGGACAACTTGTTTGATGAAGAATTCCATGCTGAGATAGGTGCTGCTTGAAGGCTTGACTTGTGTACTCTCCACCATTATCTGATCTAAAAATTTTAAGCTTTGCATTAAAATGGTTAGTCACATAAGCCTGAAAGTTTCTAAATGCATCAAGCACCCTATCTTTAGATGGAATCAAGGTTATCCAGGTGTATTTCGATTTTTCATCTATGAAAGTGACAAAGTACTTATGGTTTTCCCTAGACAAGCAAGGAGCAGTCCAAACATCTGAATGTATTAAATCAAAGCAGTGATCATAGATAGTAGTGGACTTTTGGAAAACAGTCTTACAATGCTTGCCTAAAATACAAGCTTCACAATCATTTTGTTTTCAAAGATAACACCTGGAACCATTAAGTTTAAAGCTCTAACATGAGGATGTCCTAGTCTAGCATGCCACAAAGCATTCGTATTTAAAGCAGAAGCAGAAACAGAAGTAAAGGAACAATTAGGTAAAGAAGTAAGCTCTTCAAGTAAGTAAAGATCTCCTTGTGTAACTCCTTTCCCAATCACACGGCTGCTCTCAATATCCTGAAACTTCACATCATTAGGACTGAAGATAACTCTACATTTTAGATCATTAGTGCACTTCTTAACTGATAACAAGTTTGATGTAAATTCAGGCATGTAAAAAGCTCTAGATTCCTTATCAAACAGTTTCAATTTGCCTATACCCCTTATTGGAATTCTATCACCATTAGCTAAGTTGTTGATAGCTCTCTTGATCTCAAACACCCTGGTAAGGTTTGAGATATTTCCATACACCTTTTGAAGTGTTTCCCATAGATCTTTAGCCTTCTCACAGTAGCTATAAGCCTCCAAAATCGATGGATCCAGTGAGCTTTGGAGAATGGATATCACAAGCATATCCTCTTGCATCCATTTCTCTTCATCACACGTGACAACCTCCTTGTGATGCGTCCCTAGGATGCTCTTTGGTTGATGGAATGGATAGACCCGTGCAAGAACGAATCAGAGACTCAAGTTCTTCAAGGCGTGTGGATTGAATGGTGACACAAGAGGGATGAATGATCTCTTGATACTCCTAGATGAATGATTTGGATATGACACACCAAACTAAACACCCTTAAGTCTCTGGATATGACACACCAGAACTCGGCACACTTTCTAGAGAGAGAGAGAGCCGTCAAAGATGAATGATACTTGTTTATTAAAAGACTGGATGAATACAAGAGGGTGTAGAGAACCCTTTAAATAAGAAACCAGAGACAAATCCTCTAGGGTTTCGACAATGAACCAAAAAGGAAAGAAAGAAACTATAGTCTAAATTTAACTTAAGCTTAAAAATGGAATAAAATGTAACTTCTATGAGTCTTGGACCGAGATAGGCACTTAGGTGATGTGTAGACAAGTTGTGGCCTCGTTAAAAACCTTCCTCCTGGAAAACCTCGTGGGACAAAACCAAAAGCAAGGAAAAGAGCACGCACCCCATGTCTTGCCTAGACACTAACTCAGTTTGATGTAGAGATGGCTTGAATGGTGATCAAGACATCTCGGATCAGACCTTGTCCAAGACTTTCTTGTTGTGGATGTGAAGTGAGTAATCCAACAACATTCTCCTTAAGCTTCTTGACTCTGGAACGAGTCATGGGACCTTCAGGAATGGCTAGAGCATCATCACCAAGTTGTTGGTGCAATGTGGCTTCATGTGGCTCATCTAGACTCTCCTTGTTCTCCTTAGTGATCCGGTCCATGATCACATCATCCCCTCCCTCTTGAAAAGGATTTGTCCTCAAATCAGGTTCATCTACAGCAAAAGGAGCCAAGTCAGTGACATTGAAGCTATTTGATACATCATACTTACCTTGGAGATCAAGCTTGTAGGCATTGTCATTGATCTTGTGGATGATCTCAAAGGGTCCATCAACCCTTGGCATCAACTTGGACTTCCTCTCGTTGGGGAACCTATCCTTCCTCAGGTGCAACCAAACTTGGTCACCAACTTCAAAGGTCCTCACACGTCTCCCCTTGTTAGCTTGCTTCTCATAAAGCTTGGTCTTCTGCTCAATGTTCTGTCTAGCCTTCTCATGAATCTGTTGAACCAACTCGGCTTTCTTCTTGCCATCTAGACTTATCCTTTCACACTCAGGTAAAGGCATTAGATCCAAAGGAGAGGTGGGATTGAACCCATAAACAATTTCAAAAGGAGAATACTTAGAAGCAGAATGCATAGCATGATTGTATGCAAATTCACAATGTGGTAAGTACTCTTCCCATGTCCTTAAGTTCTTTCTAATGAATGCACGCAGGAGTGTTCCTAAAGTCCTATTAACTACCTCAGTTTGCCCATCAGTTTGTGGATGACATGTAGTAGAAAACAATAGCTTAGTGCCTAACTTAGACCAAAGTGTCTTCCAAAAGTAACTAAGAAACTTAGTGTCCCTATCAGAAACTATAGTTCTAGGCATGCCATGCAAACGTACAACCTCCTTAAAGAACAAGTTAGCTACATGTAATGCATCATCAGTCTTGTGACATGCTATGAAATGTGCCATCTTAGAGAACCTATCAACAACAACAAAGATAGAATCCTTTCCAGTTCTAGTTCTAGGCAAACCAACAATAAAGTCCATAGAGATGTCATTCCAGGGATGGTGTGGAATGGGAAAGGATATGTAACTAACCATTTCAATTCCAAGATCAAAATTTTTAGGTCATATAATGGGGTAGAATACACTAGCAATGCCTTCAAACAACACTTAGCAAAGCATGAAATCATTCATCAAACAAGATGTCCATACACATCACAACAAAATGGAGTGGCTGAGAGGAAGAACAGACACCTTATGGAGGTTGCAAGGAGCATGATGTTTCACACCAATGTCCCAAAGAGATTTTGGGGAGATACTGTGATGTCAGCATGCTACCTTATTAACAGAATCCCAACCAAAATCCTCAAAGACATATCTCCATTTCAGGTATTAAACAAGACTAAACCTCCCATAGATCATTTGCATGTGTTTGGGTGTGTGTGCTTTGTGTTGATACCAGGTGAGTAGAGGAACAAGCTTGATCCTAAGAGTATCAAAGCCATGTTCATTGGGTACTCCCACAGGCAGAAGGGATACACGTGTTACCTACCAGACTCAAAAAGGGTGATGGTCTCAAGGGATGTCAAGTTTGTAGAATCAAAAGGATACTATGATGAGAAGGACTGGGAAAACCTAAGAGATCTCTCACAAGGACCATCAGATAGGGCAAACAACATGAGAACCATTATGGAAAGCTTAGGAATCACTTCATCACCACCAGCTGTTGTGCGCAAGGAAGCAACACCACCAAGTTTTGAGACAGTGCATCTTGATCCTGAGGGGGGCAGTGAGCATGAATCAACACAAGAAACTGATTCAGCATCAGCACATGATCAAGATGGAGCAGAAACTAATTCAGATTCACGCATCAGTACATGACCAAGATGAAGCAGTACATGACCAAGATCAGCACCACTTTAGTGGAGATAAAGGGCAGGATGATATAGTGATGGAGGAGCAGACTCAGCAATTAAGAAGGAGTACCAGAGTGAGAAAAGACCCATCAAATTGGATCAACACCAGAGTATACTTCAACAACAATGCAGTGGCTCATCATACCCAAGCAACCTGTTCATTTGCAAACTATCCTCAAGAGCATGTAGCTTTCATCACCAATTTGGATCAAGATTATGTCCGAAAGACCTATGAGGAGGCCATGGCTCATGAAGAATGGAGAGAGTCAGTTGGAGATGAGATCAATGCCATGATCAAGAATGATACTTGGTATGAAACTGAGCTCCCCAAAGGAAAGAAGGCAGTGACAAGTCGCCTGCTCTATACCATCAAATACTTGGCTAATGGACAACCAGAGAGGAGGAAGACAAGGTTGGTTGCAAGAGGATACACCCAAGTCTATGGAGAAGACTATCTAGACACCTTTGCACCAGTAGCAAAGCTCCACACTATAAGGATTCTCCTCTCAGTGGCAGTAAACTTGGAATGGGATTTATGGCAGATGGATGTCAAGAATGCTTTCCTACAAGGAGAGCTGGAGGATGAGGTGTACATGAGACCACCTCCTGGTATGGAAGACATGGTCAACCCAGGAAATGTTCTAAGGCTGAAGAAGGCAATTTATGGATTGAAACAATCACCAAGAGCCTGGTATCACAAGCTGAGTACAACCTTAAATGGAAGAGGGTTTGTAAAATCAAAAGCTGACCATACTCTCTTCACCATCACAAGTAAGCAAGGAATTATGGTGATCCTGATCTATGTAGATGATATTATCATCACAGGAAGTAACAAGGAAGGTATCATCTCTACTAAAGTTTTTCTTAAGTCTAGCTTTGATATTAAAGATTTGGGTGCGCTAAAGTACTTTCTAGGGATAGAAATGTGCCGCTCTAAAGAGGGGCTTTTCCTATTTCAAAGAAAGTACACACTTGATCTTTTAAATGAGACAGGAAAACTTGGAACAAGAGTAGCTACGACACCACTTGAAGAAGGGTACAAAGTCTTGCGTGAGGGGGAGTTTGAGGATACTGTATTTGGTGACTACAAGCTCTATAGAAGAATGGTTGGGAAGCTGATCTACCTGACCATTACAAGACCAGACATCTGTTTTGCTGTGAATCAAGTAAGCCAATATATGCAAGCACCAAAAGTCCATCATTGGAACATGGTGGAGAGGATCATGAGATATCTAAGGGAGGCTCCTGGTCAAGGTGTTTGGATGGGATGCAACCAAAGCACAGAGATTGTGGGATATTGTGATGCAGATTGGGCTGGTGATAGAGTGGACAAGGAGGTCTACAACAGGCTATTGCACATTTATTGGAGGCAATCTTGTGACTTGGAAGAGCAAGAAACAGAAGGTGGTGTCTTGTTCAAGTGCTGAGGCAGAATATAGAGCAATGAGGAAGCTGACTAGTGAGCTCATCTGGATCAGGAACCTGCTAAGAGACTTAGGCATTGAGACAACATCACCAATCACCATGCACTGTGATAACCAGGCAGCCATTCACATAGCATCCAACTCAGTGTTTCATGAGAGGACAAAGCATATTGAAGTAGACTGTCACAAGGTTAGACAGGCAGTAGAGCAGAAGATCATACTACCTTGCTAAACTAGAAGTGAAGACCAACTAGCTGATATCTTCACCAAAGGAGCAAGCACCAAGGTTTGTGAGTCCATTCACCCGAGATTGGGGCTCATAGACCTATCTAGATCATGATCCCCTAAGTCATGAAGCATCTACTCTTTTTCCTTTAGTGTGTTTTTATCACACTAAGGTTTTAATGAGGGATGTCTTCATGAGTTCCAAGCTTGACCATTACCCATGATCAAGCTTGAGGGGGAGTATTGACATAAAGACATATATTGACATGAAATGGAGATAGAGGAGAAAGAGATGCATTAGGAGCTTAAAAGAAGTTACCTTGGTGTAGACTCCATTCCGTACAGTCTTGAGGTGCAAGCAAGAGACCCAAGACCTAACTTACCTTAGAAGACAAGGCAGGGAGTTCAAACTCGTCTCAACCCTCCTCAGAAGTCAATTCTACCGTTGGCAAGGTCAGAAGAAGAGGCAAGTGGGAGTATTTAAATAGTTAAAGTCACATGTTCTACTTTGAGGAGAGAGAGGTGCAGAGACCAGTCACTTTCACCTTGGCAAGCAGCACCATATTTTATTCTATTCTCTTTGTCTTGTTTCTGAGTGTATTCCCTTTAAATATTGTAACCACAACAATGAATTAATCCAAGGAAAACATTTCCTCCTTCACTTCTCTCTTTCTCTCGGATACCCTAATCTCTCTATCTCATGTTCTTCATCTTGTTCTTCATTGTTCTTCACTTTCTTTCATTATCCACTGATTTATGAGTCCAAATAAAGCTTATTACATCTTGATTCATTCTGGTTTGATTAGAATCAAGAAGAAATTGCCAAATCTCCAAATAGGGTAAACTGGAGTCACTTCTGTTAAAAGTGGGATTACTTCTTCATCATAACTCCTATGATCTTGCTTCAACTTCAGGGTGGTTCTACACTGATTTATGAATCCAAATCAAGCTTCTTACATCGTGATTCATTCTGGCTTTATTAGTATCAAGAATAAATTTCCAAATCTCCAAACAGGATAAACTGGGATCACTTCGGTTAAAAGTGGAATAACTTCTTCATCATAAGTCCAACGATATTGATTCAACTTCAGGATTATTCTACACTGATTTATGAGTCTGAATCAAGATTCTTACATCTTGAATCATTCTGGTTTGATAGAATCTGATGCGTCCATCAAACCAGTAGCTGAACCAGAAGCCAACCAGTTGCACCAATCAGTCAACCAAAGGACCAGCCAGGACATGTGTGCAGTAAAAACACCATATCTCTTCAACCCGGAGGAATTTTGCCATGAAACTAATTTTAAAGCATTCTAACTCAAAAAGGAGTCAACCCCAATTGGAATCATCGTCAAATATATTGGGTCCAGGAAGATATGAATTTTACAAACCGGAGGTTCTTCAGCCCGTTCATCTACGAGTATCCGAGTTTAGAAGTTGTTTCAAGCCCAAGGAAGAATGTATCCGATCCAAAACAACTCGTGGACTTCAAGATGGATCTCTTAGCTTTCCAACAATCCCAGAATGAGAAGAAATGGTCACGGAATTATGAAGTTATGATCCAATCTCCAAAACCGGCCAAATCAGTGCTACACTTACCTCAATTGGGAGCTAGCCGGTTCAATCTTAGTCAAACCGAATCATGGCGACCAGGAGTGTTTTATTGTCATATAGGAAGTATATCCAAAGGTCCAGGAGGATTAGAAGTGTTCTTACCATGGACCAAGAAGCATAGGATCAGGAGGATCTATTTCTGGCCACACTTACCTTATTTGGAGTCTCAAGAATTCAAACTCCAACAGCTATATTCCTCTCAGCTTATGCACGATTCAAGCACCCTCCAATGCATCCAGAAGGTTCCCAGGAAGCTATCTTACCCCCTTAAACCATCCAGATTCAAAGATTCTCAAGTCAAGACAAAATCCCAAAGATATCTCTCTAAAGACCTTATTTCGATCTTCATCAGCACCATTTAGGATACTATAAGAGTTCGTGTTTCATAGGTTCCTTGAGAGATTCAGAAGCCTTGAGAAACATATTGAGAGAGTCAATCAACACCCACGGATTGAGAGAGTCAATCGCCATCCATCCAGCAATATCGATCCATCCATCCATCCATATTCAACCTTCAACCCATCGACCATTCCATCCCTTATCTCTTTTATTTCTTTTGTTCTTATTTTGTTTCTCTTATCATTATCTTACTATTCTATCTTGTTTCAGGTTATCTTGGACGGAATAGGAAAGTAGCAACTCCATCGACCAGCACCATCTCCATCGATTTCTCGATCATCACCATCTCATCGCCCATCACACCATCCTCGCTTCCCAGCCTGTAACATTTGGTATCAGAGCTTTAAAAGCTCCTGACCCAGGTTATATCAATCCTCTCTATCATATTTTAGTTTCATTCTCGCTTAGTTTAAAATTTATAAAATCAAAAACCAATAAAAATTGTCATTTGTTTCTAGTTTTTATTTCTGCCATTTTTGTGTTCTTGATAAAAAGAAAACTAAAGAAGAAGGAGTTGAGTTGTTTAATCCACAAAATTATTTGAAGTTTTTAGTCCAGTTGTTTGCATTCATTGCCCCAGCTCCCATTTCCATATTTCAGGGTGATTCTCCACTGATTTATGAGTCCAAATAAAGCTTCTTACATCGTGATTCATTCTGGTTTGATTAGTATCAAGAATAAATTGTCAAATCTCCAAACAGGGTGAACTGGAGTCACTTCGGTTAAAAGTGAGATAACTTCTTCATCATAGGTCCAATGATATTGATTCAACTTCAGCATGATTCTACACTGATTAATGAGTCCAAATCAAGCTTCTTACATCGTGATTCATTCTGGTTTGATTAGAATCAAGAAGAAATTGCCAAATCTCCAAACAGGATAAACTGGAGTCACTTCGGTTAAAAGTAGGATAACTTCTTCATCATAACTCCTATGATCTTGCTTCAGCTTCAGGGTGGTTCTACACTGATTAATGAGTCCAAATCAAGCTTCTTACATCTTGATTCATTCTGGTTTTAGAAGAAATTGCCAAATCTCCAAACAGGGTAAACTGGAATCACTTCGGTTAAAAGTGGATAACTTCTTCATCATAACGATTATGATCTTGATTCAACTTCAGGGTGATTCAACACTGATTAATGAATCCAAATCAAGCTTCTTACGTCGTGATTCATTCTGGTTTTATTAGTATCAAAAATAAATTGCCAAATCTCCAAACAGGACAAACTGGAATCACTTCGGTTAAAAGTGGGATAACTTCTTCATCATAAGTCCAATGATATTGATTCAAATTCAGGATGATTCTACACTGATTTATGAGTCCAAATCAAGATTCTTACATTTTTATTTATTCTGGTTTGATTAGAATCAAGAAGAATTTGCCAAATCTCCAAACAGGGTAAACTGGAATCACTTCGGTTAAAAGTGGAATAACATCTTCATCATAACTCCTATGATATTGATTCAAATTCAGGATGATTATCCACTGATTTATGAGTCTAAATCAAGATTCTTACATCTTGATTCATTCTGGTTTGATTAGAATCAAGAAGAAATTGCCAAATCTCCAAACAGGGTAAACTGGAAACACTTCGGTTAAAAGTGGAATAACATCTTCATCATAACTCCTATGATCTTGTTTCAAATTCAGGGTGATTCTAAACTGATTTATGAGTCCAAATAAAGCTTCTTACATCGTGATTCATTCTGGTTTTATTAGTATCAAGAAGAAATTGCCAACTCTCCAAACATGGCAAACTGGAATCACTTCGGTTAAAAGTGGGATAACTTCTTCATCATAAGTCCTATGATATTGATTCAACTTCAGGATGATTCTACACTGATTTATGAGTCCAAATCAAGATTCTAACATTTTGATTTATTCTGGTTTGATTAGAATCAACAAGAAATTGCCAAATCTCCAAACAGGGTAAGCTGGAATCACTTCGGTTAAAAGTGGAATAACATCTTCATCATAACTCCTATGATATTGAATCAAATTCAGGATGATTATCCACTTATATATGAGTCCAAATCAAGATTCTTACATCTTTATTCATTCTGGTTTGATTAGAATCAAGAAGAAATTGCCAAATCTCCAAACAGAGTAAACTGGAATCACTTCGGTTAAAAGTGGGATAACTTCTTCACCATAACTCCTATGATCTTGATTCAAATTCAGGGTGATTCTAAACTGATTTATGAGTCCAAATTAAGCTTCTTACATCGTGATTCATTCTGGTTTTATTAGTATCAAGAAGAAATTGCCAACTCTCCAAACAGGGCAAACTAGAATCACTTCGGTTAAAAGTTGGACAACTTCTTCATCATAACTCCAATGATATTGATTCAACTTCAGGATGATTCTACACTGATTTATGAGTCTGAATCAAGATTCTTATATCTTGATTCATTCTTGTTTTATTAGTATCAAGAATAAATTGTCAAATCTCCAAACAGGGCAAACTGGAATCTCTTCGGTTAAAAGTGGGATAACTTCTTCATCATAACTCCAATGATATTGATTCAACTTCAGGATGATTTTCCACTTATTTATGAGTCCAAATAGAGCTTCTTACATCTTAATTCATTCTGGTTTGATTAGAACCAAGAAGAAATTGCCAAATCTCCAAACAGGGTAAACTGGAATCACTTCGGTTAAAAGTGGGATATCTATTTCATCATAACTCCAATGATCTTGATTCAATTTCAGGGTGATTCTAAACTGATTTATGAGTCCAAATCAATATTCTTACATCGTGATTCATTCTGGTTTTATTTGTATCAAGAAGAAATTGCCAAATCTCAAAATAGAGCAAACTGGAATCACTTCGGTTAAAAGTGGGATAACTTCTTCATCATAAGTCCAATGATTTTGATTCAACTTCAGGATGATTCTAATCTGATTTATGAATCTAAATCAAGATTCTTACATCTTGATTCATTCTGGTTTGATTAGAATCAAGAAAAAATTATCAAATCTCCAAATAGGGTAAACTCGAATCACTTCGGTTAAAAGTGGAATAACATCTTCATCATAACTCCTATGATATTGATTCAAATTCAGGATGATTATCCACTTATATATGAGTCCAAATCAAGATTCTTACATCTTTATTCATTCTGGTTTGATTAGAATCAAGAAGAAATTGCCAAATCTCCAAACAGAGTAAACTGGAGTCACTTCTGTTAAAAGTGGGATAACTTCTTCACCATAACTCCTATGATCTTGATTCAAATTAGGGTGATTCTAAACTGATTTATGAGTCCAAATTAAGCTTCTTACATCGTGATTCATTCTGGTTTTATTAGTATCAAGAAGAAATTGTCAACTCTCCAAACATGACAAACTAGAATCACTTCGGTTAAAAGTTGGATAACTTCTTCATCATAACTCCAATGATATTGATTCAACTTCAGGATGATTATACACTGATTTATGAGTCTGAATCAAGATTCTTATATCTTGATTCATTCTGGTTTTATTAGTATCAAGAATAAATTGTCAAATCTCCAAACAGGGCAAACTGGAATCTCTTCGGTTAAAAGTGGGATAACTTCTTCATCATAACTCCAATGATATTGATTCAACTTCAGGATGATTGTCCACTTATTTTATGAGTCCAAATAGAGCTTCTTACATCTTAATTCATTCTGGTTTGATTAGAACCAAGAAGAAATTGCCAAATCTCCAAACAGGGTAAAATTGAATCACTTCGGTTAAAAGCGGGATATCTTTTTCATCATAACTCCAATGATCTTGATTCAACTTCAGGGTGATTCTAAACTGATTTATGAGTCCAAATCAATATTCTTACATCGTGATTCAATCTGGTTTTATTTGTATCAAGAAGAAATTGCCAAATCTCCAAATAGGGCAAACTGGAATCACTTCGGTTAAAAGTGGGATAACATCTTCATCATAAGTCCAATGATATTGATTCAACTTCAGGATGATTCTAAACTGATTTATGAGTCCAAATCAAGATTTTTACATCCTGATTCATTCTGGTTTGATTAGAATCAAGAAGAAATTGTCAAATCTCCAAACAGGGTAAACTCGAATCACTTCGGTTAAAAGTGGAATAACATCTTCATCATAACTCCTATGATATTGATTCAAATTCAGGATGATTATCCACTTATATATGAGTCCAAATCAAGATTCTTACATCTTTATTCATTCTGGTTTGATTAGAATCAAGAAGAAATTGCCAAATCTCCAAACAGGGTAAACTGGAGTCACTTCGGTTAAAAGTGGGATAACTTCTTCACCATAACTCCTATGATCTTGATTAAAATTCAGGGTGATTCTAAACTGATTTATGAGTCCAAATTAATCTTCTTACATCGTGATTAATTCTGGTTTTATTAGTATCAAGAAGAAATTGCCAACTCTCCAAACAGGGCAAACTAGAATCACTTCGGTTAAAAGTTGGATAACTTCTTCATCATAACTCCAATGATATTGATTCAACTTCGTGATGATTCTACACTGATTTATGAGTCTAAATCAAGATTCTTATATCTTGATTCATTCTGGTTTAATTAGAATTAAGAAGAAATTGCCAAATCTCCAAACAGGGTGAACTAGAATCACTTCGGTTAAAAGTGGAATAACATCTTCATTATAACTCCAATGATTTTGAATCAACTCCAGGGTGATTCTGCACTGATTAATGAGTCCAAATTAAGCTTCTTACATCGTGATTCATTCTGGTTTTATTAGTATCAAGAATAAATTGCCAAATCTCTAAACAAGGCAAACTGGAATCACTTCGGTTAAAAGTGGGATAACTTCTTCATCATAACTCCAATGATATTGATTGAACTTCAGGATGATTCTCCACTTATTTATGAGTCCAAATAGATCTTCTTACATCTTGATTCATTCTGGTTTGATTAGAACCAAGAAGAAATTGCCAAATCTTCAAACAGGGTAAACTGGAATCACTTCGGTTAAAAGTGGCATAACTTCTTCATCATAACTCCAATGATCTTGATTCAACTCCAGGGTGATTCTACACTGATTAATGAGTCCAAATCAAGCTTCTTACATCGTGATTCATTCTGGTTTTATTAGTATCAAGAAGAAATTGCCAAATCTCCAAACAGGGTAAACTGGAGTCACTTCGGTTAAAAGTGGGATAACTTCTTCGTCATAACGATTATGATCTTGATTCAACTTCAGGGTGATTCTACACTGATTAATGAATCCAAATCAAGATTCTTACATCGTGATTCATTCTGTTTTTATTAGTATCAAGAATAAATTGCCAAATTTCTAAACAGGGCAAACTGGAATCACTTCGGTTAAAAGAGAGATAACTTCTTCATCATAAGTCCAATGATATTGATTCAACTTCAGGATGATTCTACACTGATTTATGAGTCCAAATCAAGATTCTTACATCTTGATTCATTCTGGTTTTATTAGAATC
The DNA here is from genome assembly GCA_905132885.1 of Moricandia moricandioides. Classification (NCBI taxonomy): domain Eukaryota; kingdom Viridiplantae; phylum Streptophyta; class Magnoliopsida; order Brassicales; family Brassicaceae; genus Moricandia; species Moricandia moricandioides. The sequence goes on from CAJHQQ010003707.1 coordinate 19,649, forward strand.
AAGAAGAAATTGCCAAATCTCCAAACAGGGTAAACTTGAATCACTTCGGTTAAAAGTGGAGTAACATCTTCATCATAAGTCCTATGATATTGATTCAAATTCAGAATGCTTATCCAATGATTTATGAGTACAAATCAATATTATTACATCTTGATTCATTCTGGTTTTATTAGAATCAAGAAGAAATTGCCAAATCTCCAAACAGGGTAAACTGGAGTCACTTCGGTTAAAAGTGGGATAACTTCTTCACCATAACTCCTATGATCTTGATTCAAATTCAGGGTGATTCTAAACTGATTTATGAGTCCAAATTAAGCTTCTTACATCGTGATTCATTCTGGTTTTATTAGTATCAAGAAGAAATTGCCAACTCTCCAAACAGGGCAAAATGGAATCACTTCGATTAAAAGTTGGATAACTTCTTCATCAAAACTCCAATGATATTGATTCAACTTCAGGATGATTCTAAACTGATTTATGAGTCTGAATCAAGATTCTTATATCTTGATTCATTCTGGTTTTATCAGAATCAAGAAGAAATTGCCAAATCTCCAAACAGGGTGAACTAGAATCACTTCGGTTAAAAGTGGAATAACATCTTCATCATAACTCCAATGATTTTGATTCAACTCCAGGGTGATTCTAAACTGATTTATGACTCCAAATCAAGCTTCTTAAATCGTGATTTATTCTGGTTTTATTAGTATCATGAAAAAATTGTCAACTCTCCAAACATGGCAAATTGTAATCACTTCGGTTAAAAGTGGAATAACTTCTTCATCATAACTCCTATGATATTGATTCAACTTCAGGGTGATTATCCACTGATTAATGAGTAAAAATAAAGCTTCATACATCTTGATGCATTCTTGTTTGATTAGAATCAAGAATAAATTGTCAAATCTCCAAACAGGGTAAACTGGAGTCACTTCGGTTAAAAGTGGGATAACTTCTTCACCATAACTCCTATGATATTGATTCAACTTCAGGGTGATTATCCACTGATTAATTAGTCCAAATCAAGCTTATTTCATCGTGATTCATTCTTGTTTTATTAGTATCAAGAAGAAATTGTCAACTCTCCAAATATGGCAAACTGGAATCACTTCGGTTAAAAGTGGGATAACTTCATCATAACTCCAATGATATTGATTCAACTTCAGGATGATTATACACTGATTTATGAGTCCAAATCAACATTATTACATCTTGATTCATTCTGATTTGATTAGAATCAAGAAGAAATTGCCAAATCTCCAAACAGGGCAAACTGGAATCACTTCGGTTAAAAGTGGGATAACTTCTTCACAATAACTCCTATGATCTTGATTCAAATTCAGGGTGATTCTAAACTGATTTATGAGTCCAAATCAAGCTTCTTACATCGTGGTTCATTCTTTTTTTATTAGTATCAAGAAGAAATTGCGAAATCTCCAAATAGGGTAAACTGGAATCACTTCGGTTAAAAGTGGCATAACTTCTTCATCATAACTCCAATGATATTGATTCAACTCCAGGGTGATTCTACACTGATTAATGAATCCAAATCAAGCTTCTTACATCGTGATTCATTCTGGTTTTATTAGTATCAAGAAGAAATTGCCAAATCTCCAAACAGGGTAAACTGGAGTCACTTCGGTTAAAAGTGGGATAACTTCTTCATCATAACGATTATGATCTTGATTCAACTTCAGGGTGATTCTCCACTGATTAATGAATCCAAATCAAGCTTATTACATCGTGATTCATTCTGTTTTTATTAGTATCAAGAATAAATTGCCAAATCTCCAAACAGGGTAAACTAGAATCACTTTGGTTAAAAGTGGAATAACTTCTTCATCATAACTCCAATGATATTGATTCAACTCCAGGGTGATTCTACACTGATTAATGAGTCCAAATCAAGCATCTTACATCGTGATTCATTCTGGTTTTATTAGTATCAAGAAGAAATTGCCAAATCTCCAAACAGGGTAAAATGGAGTCACTTCGTTTAAAAGTGGGATAACTTCTTCATCATAACGATTATGACCTTGATTCAACTTCAGGGTGATTCTACACTGATTAATGAATCCAAATCAAGCATCTTACATCTTGATTCATTCTGTTTTTATTAGTATCAAGAAGAAATTGCCAAATCTCCAAACAGGGTAAACTGGAATCACTTCGGTTAAAAGTGGCATAACTTCATGATCATAACTCCAATGATATTGATTCAACTCCAAGGTGATTCTACACAGATTAATGAGTCCAAATCAAGCTTCTTACATATTGATTCATTCTGGTTTTATTAGTATCAAGAAGAAATTGCCAAATCTCCAAACAAGGTAAACTGGAGTCAATTCGGTTAAAAGTGGGATAACTTCTTCATCATAACTCCAATGATATTGATTCAACTTCAGGATGATTTTCCACTTATTTATGAGTCCAAATAGATCTTCTTACATCTTAATTCATTCTGGTTTGATTAGAACCAAGAAGAAATTGCCAAATCTCCAAACAGGGTAAAATGGAATCACATCGGTTAAAATTGGCATAACTTCTTCATCATAACTCCAATGATATTGATTCAACTCCAGGGTTATTCTACACTTATTAATGAGTCCAAATCAGGCTTCTTACATCGTGATTCATTCTGGTTTGATTAGTATCAAGAAGAAATTGCCAAATCTCCAAACAGGGCAAACTGGAGTCACTCCGGTTAAAAGTGGGATAACTTCTTCATCATAACTCCTATGATCTTGCTTCAACTTCAGGGTGGTTCTACACTGATTTAGGAGTCAAAATCAAGCTTCTTACATCGTATTCATTCTGGTTTTATTAGTATTAAGAAGAAATTGCCAAATCTCCAAACAGGGTAAACTGGAATCACTTCGGTTAAAAGTGGCATAACTTCTTCATCATAACTCCTATGATCTTGATTCAACTTCAGGGTGATTCTACACTGATTAATGAATCCTAATCCAGTTTCTTACATCGTGATTCATTCTACTTTTATTAGTATCAAGAATAAATTGCCGAATCTCCAAACAGGGCAAACTGGAATCACTTCGGTTAAAAGTGGGATAACTTCTTCATCATAAGTCCAATGATATTGATTCAACTTCAATATGATTCTACACTTATTTATGACTCAAAATCAAGATTCTTACATCTTGATTCATTCTGGTTTGATTAGAATCAAGAAGAAATTATCAAATCTCCAAATAGGGTAAACTGGAATCACTTCGGTTAAAAGTGGAATAACATCTTCATCATAACTCCTATGATATTGGTTCAAATTCAGGATGATTATCCACTTATTTATGAGTCCAAATCAAGATTCTTACATCTTGATTCATTCTGGTTTGATTAGAATCAAGAAGAAATTGCCAAATCTCCAAACAGGATAAACTGGAGTCACTTCGGTTAAAAGTGGGATAACTTCTTCACCATAACTCCTATGATCTTGATTCAAATTCAGGGTGATTCTAAACTGATTTATGAGTCCAAATTAGGCTTATTACATCGTGATTCATTCTGGTTTTATTAGTATCAAGAAGAAATTGCCAACTCTCCAAACAGGGCAAACTGGAATCACTTCGGTTAAAAGTGGGATAACTTCTTCATCATAACTCCAATGATATTGATTCAACTTTAGGATTATTCTACACTGATTTATGAGTCTGAATCAAGATTCTTACATCTTGATTCATTCTGGTTTGATTAGAATCAAGAAAAAATTGCCAAATCTCCAAACAGGATGAACTGGAATCACTTCGGTTAAAAGTCTAATAACATCTTCATCATAACTCCAATGATTTTGATTCAACTCCAGGGTTATTCTACACTGATTAATGAGTCCAAATCAAGCTTCTTACATCGTGATTCTTTCTGGTTTTATTAGTATCAAGAATAAATTGCCAAATCTCCAAACAGGGCAAACTGGGATCACTTCGGTTAAAAGTGGGATAACTTCTTCATCATACATCCAATGATCTTGATTCAACTCCAGGGTGATTATAAATGATTTATGAGTCCAAATCAAGCTTCTTACATCATGGTGCATTCTTGTTTTATTAGTATCAAGAAGAAATTGCCAAATCTCCAAATAGGGCAAACTAGAATCACTTCGGTTAAAAGTGGGATAACTTCTTCATCATAACTCCAATGATATTGATTCAAATTCAGGATGATTCTCCACTTATTTATGAGTCCAAATAGAGCTTCTTACATCTTGATTCATTCTGTTTTGATTAGAACCAAGAAGAAATTGCCAAATCTTCAAACAGGGTAAACTGGAATCACTTCGGTTAAAAGTGGCATAACTTCTTCATCATAACTCCAATGATATTGATTCAACTTCAGGGTGATTCTAAACTGATTTATGAGTCCAAATAAATATTCTTATATCGTGATTCATTCTGGTTTTATTAGTATCAAGAAGAAATTGCCACGTCTCCAAACAGAGTAAACTGGAATCACTTCAGTTAAAAGTGGTATAACTTCTTCATCATAACTCCAATGATATTCATTCAACACCAGGGTTATTCTACACTGATTGATGAGTCCAAATCAAGCTTCTTACATCGTGATTCGTTCTGGTTTGATTAGAATCAAGAAGAAATTGCCAAATCTCCAACCATGGCAAACTGGAGTCACTTCGGTTAAAAGTGGGATAACTTCTTCATCATAACTCCTATGATCTTGCTTCAACTTCAGGGTGGTTCTACAATGATTAAGAGTCCAAATCAAGCTTCTTACATCATGATTCATTCTGGTTTTATTAGTATCAAGAAGAAATTGCCAAATCTCCAAACAGGGTAAACTAGAATCACTTCGGTTAAAAGTGGGATAACTTCTTCATCATAACTCGTATGATCTTGATTCAACTTCAGGGTGGTTCTATACTGATTTATGAGTCCAAATCAAGCTTCTTACATCGTGATTCATTCTGGTTTTATTAGTATCAAGAATAAATTGCCAAATCTCCAAACAAGGTAAACTGGAATCACTTCGGTTAAAAGTGGGATAACTTCTTCATCATAAGTCCAATGATATTGGTTCAACTTCAGGATGATTCTACACTGAATTATGAGTCCAAATCAAGAATCTTACATCTTGATTCATTCTGGTTTGATTAGAATCAAGAAGAAATTGTCAAATCTCCAAACAGGGTAAACGGGAATCACTTCGGTTAAAAGTGGAATAACATCTTCATCATAACTCCTATGATATTGATTCAAATTCAGGATGATTATCCACTTATTTATGAGTACAAATCAAGATTCTTACATCTTTATTCATTATGGTTTGATTAGAATCAAGAATAAATTGCCAAATCTCCAAACAGGGTAAACTGGAGTCACTTCGGTTAAAAGTGGGATAACTTCTTCACCATAACTCCTATGATCTTGATTCAAATTCAGGGTGATTCTAAACTGATTTATGAGTCCAAATAAAGCTTCTTACACCGTGGTTCATTCTGGTTTTATTAGTATCAAGAAGAAATTGCCAAATCTCCAAATAGGGCAAACTGGAATCACTTCGGTTAAAAGTGGGATAACTTCTTCATCATAACTCCAATGATATTGATTCAACTTCAGGGTGGTTATAATTTATTTATGAGTCCAAATCAAGCTTTTTCATAGTGTTTCATTCTTGTTTTAGTAGTATCAAGAAGAAATTGCCAAATCTTCAAATAGGGCAAACTCGAGTCACTTCGGTTAAAAGTGGGATAACTTCTTCACCATAACTCCTATGATCTTGATTCAAATTCAGGGTGATTCTTAACTGATTTATGAGTCCAAATTAAGCTTATTACATCGTGATTCATTCTGGTTTTATTAGTATCAAGAAGAAATTGCCAACTCTCCAAACATGGCAAACTGGAATCACTTCGGTTAAAAGTGGAATAACTTCTTCATCATAAGTCCAATGATATTGATTCAACTTCAGGATGATTATACACTGATTTATGAGTCCAAATCAAGAATCTTACATCTTGATTCATTCTGGTTTTATTAGAATCAAGAAGAAATTGTCAAATCTCCAAACAAGGTAAACTGGAATCACTTCGGTTAAAAGTGGAATAACATCTTCATCATAACTCCTATGATATTGATTCAAATTCAGGATGATTATCCACTTATTTATGAGTCCAAATCAAGATTCTTACATCTTGATTCATTCTGGATTGATTAGAATCAAGAAGAAATTGCCAAATCTCCAAACAGGGTAAACTGGAGTCACTTCGGTTAAAAGTGGGATAACTTCTTCACCATAACTCCTATGATCTTGATTCAAATTCAGGGTGATTCTAAACTGATTTATGAGTCCAAATAAAGCTTCTTACACCGTGGTTCATTCTGGTTTTATTAGTATCAAGAAGAAATTGCCAACTCTCCAAACAGGGCAAACTGGAATCACTTCGGTTAAAAGTGGCATAACTTCTTCATCATAACTCCAATGATATTGATTCAACTTCAGGATGATTCTACACTGATTTATGAGTCTGAATCAATATTCTTACATCTTGATTCATTCTGGTTTGATTAGAATCAAGAAGAAATTGCCAAATCTCCAAACAGGGTGAACCGGAATCACTTCGGTTAAAGTCTAATAACATCTTCATCATAACTCCAATGATTTTGATTCAACTCCAGGGTGATTCTACACTGATTAATGAGTCCAAATCAAGCTTCTTACATCGTGATTCATTCTGGTTTTATTAGTATCAAGAATAAATTGCCAAATCTCGAAACAGGGCAAACTGGGATCACTTCGGTTAAAAGTGGGATAACTTCTTCATCATACATCCAATGATCTTGATTCAACTTCAGGGTGATTATAAACTGATTTATGAGTCCAATTAAATCTTCTTACATCGTGGTTCATTCTTGTTTTATTAGTATCAAGAAGAAATTGCCAAATCTCCAAATAGGGCAAACTGGAATCACTTCGGTTAAAAGTGGGATAACTTCTTCATCATAACTCCAATGATATTGATTCAACTTCAGGGTGGTTATAAACTTATTTATGAGTCCAAATCAAGTTTTTTCATAGTAGTTCATTCTTGTTTTATTAGTATCAAGAAGAAATTGCCAAATCTCCAAATAGGGCAAACACGAGTCACTTCAATTAAAAGTGGGATAACATATTCACCTTAACTCCTATGATCTTGATTCAAATTCAGGGTGATTCTAAACTTATTTATGAGTCCAAATTAAGCTTATTACATCGTGATTCATTCTGGTTTTATTAGTATCAAGAAGAAATTGCCAACTCTCCAAACAGGGCAAACTGGAATCACTTCGGTTAAAAGTGGGATAACTTCTTCATCATAACTCCAATGATATTGATTAAAATTCAAGGATAATTCTACACTGATTTATGAGTCTGAATCAAGATTCTTACATCTTGATTCATTCTGGTTTGATTAGAACCAAGAAGAAATTGCCAAATCTCTAAACAGGGTAAAATGGAGTCACTTCGGTTAAAAGTGGGATAACTTCTTCATCATAACTTGTATGATCTTGATTCAACTTCAGGGTGGTTCTACACTGATTTATGAGTCCAAATCAAGCTTCTTACATCGTGATTCATTCTGGTTTTATTAGTATCAAGAATAAATTGCCAAATCTCCAAACAGGGTAAACTGGAATCACTTCGGTTAAAAGTGGGATAACTTCTTCATCATAACTCCAATGATATTGATTCAACTTCAGGATGATTCTACACTGATTTATGAGTCCAAATCAAGCTTCTTACATCGTGATTCATTCTGGTTTTATTAGTATCAAGAAGAAATTGCCAAATCTCCAAACAGGGCAAACTGGTGTCACTTCGGTTAAAAGTGGGATAACTTCTTCATCATAACTCCTATGATCTTGCTTCAACTTCAGGGTGGTTCTACACTGATTTATGAGTCCAAATCAAGCTTCTTACATCGTGATTCATTCTGGTTTTATTAGTATCAAGAATAAATTGTCAAATCTCTAAACAGGGTAAACTGGAATCATTTCGGTTAAAAGTGGTATAACTTCTTGATCATAACTCCAATGATATTGATTCAACTCCAGGGTGATTCTACACTGATTAATGAGTCATAATCAAGCTTCTTACAATGTGATTCATTCTAGTTTTTATTAGTATCAAGAAGAAATTGCCAAATCTCCAAACAGGGTAAACTGGAGTCACTTCGGTTAAAAGTGGGATAACTTCTTCATCATAACGATTATGATCTTGATTCAACTTCAAGGTGATTCTACACTGATTAATGAATCCAAATAAAGCTTCTTACATCTTGATTCATTCTGGTTTTATTAGTATCAAGAAGAAATTGCCAACTCTCCAAACAGGGCAAACTGGAATCACTTCGGTTAAAAGTGGGATAACTTCTTCATCATAACTCCAATGATATTGATTCAACTTCAGGATTATTCTACACTGATTTATGAGTCTGAATCAAGATTCTTACATCTTGATTCATTCTGGTTTGATTAGAATCAAGAAAAAATTGCCAAATCTCCAAACAGGATGAACTGGAATCACTTCGGTTAAAAGTCTAATAACATCTTCATCATAACTCCAATGATTTTGATTCAACTCCAGGGTTATTCTACACTGATTAATGAGTCCAAATCAAGCTTCTTACATCGTGATTCTTTCTGGTTTTATTAGTATCAAGAATAAATTGCCAAATCTCCAAACAGGGCAAACTGGGATCACTTCGGTTAAAAGTGGGATAACTTCTTCATCATACATCCAATGATCTTGATTCAACTCCAGGGTGATTATAAATGATTTATGAGTCCAAATCAAGCTTCTTAGATCATGGTTCATTCTTGTTTTATTAGTATCAAGAAGAAATTGCCAAATCTCCAAATAGGGCAAACTAGAATCACTTCGGTTAAAAGTGGGATAACTTCTTCATCATAACTCCAATGATATTGATTCAACTTCAGGATGATTCTCCGCTTATTTATGAGTCCAAATAGAGCTTCTTACATCTTGATTCATTCTGTTTTGATTAGAACCAAGAAGAAATTGCCAAATCTTCAAACAGGGTAAACTGGAATCACTTCGGTTAAAAGTGGCATAACTTCTTCATCATAACTCCAATGATATTGATTCAACTTCAGGGTGATTCTAAACTGATTTATGAGTCCAAATAAATATTCTTATATCGTGATTCATTCTGGTTTTATTAGTATCAAGAAGAAATTGCCACGTCTCCAAACAGAGTAAACTGGAATCACTTCAGTTAAAAGTGGTATAACTTCTTCATCATAACTCCAATGATATTCATTCAACTCCAGGGTTATTCTACACTGATTGATGAGTCCAAATCAAGCTTCTTACATCGTGATTCATTCTGGTTTGATTAGAATCAAGAAGAAATTGCCAAATCTCCAACCATGGCAAACTGGAGTCACTTCGGTTAAAAGTGGGATAACTTCTTCATCATAACTCCTATGATCTTGCTTCAACTTCAGGGTGGTTCTACAATGATTAAGAGTCCAAATCAAGCTTCTTACATCATGATTCATTCTGGTTTTATTAGTATCAAGAAGAAATTGCCAAATCTCCAAACAGGGTAAACTAGAATTACTTCGGTTAAAAGTGGGATAACTTCTTCATCATAACTCGTATGATCTTGATTCAACTTCAGGGTGGTTCTATTCTGATTTATGAGTCCAAATCAAGCTCCTTACATCGTGATTCATTCTGGTTTTATTAGTATCAAGAATAAATTGCCAAATCTCCAAACAAGGTAAACTGGAATCACTTCGGTTAAAAGTGGGATAACTTCTTCATCATAAGTCCAATGATATTGGTTCAACTTCAGGATGATTCTACACTGATTTATGAGTCCAAATCAAGAATCTTACATCTTGATTCATTCTGGTTTGATTAGAATCAAGAAGAAATTATCAAATCTCCAAACAGGGTAAACGGGAATCACTTCGGTTAAAAGTGGAATAACATCTTCATCATAACTCCTATGATATTGATTCAAATTCAGGATGATTATCCACTTATTTATGAGTAAAAATCAAGATTCTTACATCTTTATTCATTATGGTTTGATTAGAATCAAGAATAAATTGCCAAATCTCCAAACAGGGTAAACTGGAGTCACTTCGGTTAAAAGTGGGATAACTTCTTCACCATAACTCCTATGATCTTGATTCAAATTCAGGGTGATTCTAAACTGATTTATGAGTCCAAATAAAGCTTCTTACACCGTGGTTCATTCTGGTTTTATTTGTATCAAGAAGAAATTGCCAAATCTCCAAATAGGGCAAACTGGAATCACTTCGGTTAAAAGTGGGATAACTTCTTCATCATAACTCCAATGATATTGATTCAACTTCAGGGTGGTTATAATTTATTTATGAGTCCAAATCAAGCTTTTTCATAGTGTTTCATTCTTGTTTTATTAGTATCAAGAAGAAATTGCCAAATCTTCAAATAGGGCAAACTCGAGTCACTTCGGTTAAAAGTGGGATAACTTCTTCACCATAACTCCTATGATCTTGATTCAAATTCAGGGTGATTCTTAACTGATTTATGAGTCCAAATTAAGCTTATTACATCGTGATTCATTCTGGTTTTATTAGTATCAAGAAGAAATTGCCAACTCTCCAAACAGGGCAAACTGGAATCACTTCGGTTAAAAGTGGGATAACTTCTTCATCATAAGTCCAATGATATTGATTCAACTTCAGGATGATTCTACACTGATTTATGAGTCCAAATAAAGAATCTTACATCTTGATTCATTCTGGTTTGATTAGAATCAAGAAGAAATTGTCAAATCTCCAAACAGGGTAAACTGGAATCACTTCGGTTAAAAGTGGAATAACATCTTCATCATAACTCCTATGATATTGATTCAAATTCAGGATGATTATCCACTTATTTATGAGTCCAAATCAATATTCTTACATCTTGATTCATTCTGGATTGATTAGAATCAAGAAGAAATTGTCAAATCTCCAAACAGGGTAAACTGGAGTCACTTCGGTTAAAAGTGGGATAACTTCTTCACCATAAATTCTATGATCTTGATTCAAATTCAGGGTGATTCTAAACTGATTTATGAGTCCAAATAAAGCTTCTTACACCGTGGTTCATTCTGGTTTTATTAGTATCAAGAAGAAATTGCCAACTCTCCAAACATGGCAAACTGGAATCACTTCGGTTAAAAGTGGGATAACTTCTTCATCATAACTCCAATGATATTGATTCAACTTCAGGATGATTCTACACTGATTTATGAGTCTGAATCAATATTCTTACATCTTGATTCATTCTGGTTTGATTAGAATCAAGAAGAAATTGCCAAATCTCCAAACAGGGTGAACCGGAATCACTTCGGTTAAAGTCTAATAACATCTTCATCATAACTCCAATGATTTTGATTCAACTCCAGGGTGATTCTACACTGATTAATGAGTCCAAATCAAGCTTCTTACATCGTGATTCATTCTGATTTTATTAGTATCAAGAAGAAATTGTCAAATCTCCAAACAGGGCAAACTGGAATCACTTCGGTTAAAAGTGGGATAACTTCTTCATCATAAGTCCAATGATATTGATTCAACTTCAGGATGATTCTACACTGATTTATGAGTCCAAATCAATAATCTTACATCTTGATTCATTCTGGTTTGATTAGAATCAAGAAGAAATTGTCAAATCTCCAAACAGGGTAAACTGGAATCACTTCGGTTAAAAGTGGAATAACATCTTCATCATAACTCCTATGATATTGTTTCAAATTCAGGATGATTATCCACTTATTTATGAGTCCAAATCAAGATTCTTACATCTTGATTCATTCTGGATTGATTAGAAGCAAGAAGAATTTGCCAAATCTCCAAACAGGGTAAACTGGAGTCACTTCGGTTAAAAGTGGGATAACTTCTTCACCATAACTCCTATGATCTTGATTCAAATTCAGGGTGATTCTAAACTGATTTATGAGTCCAAATAAAGCTTCTTACACCGTGGTTCATTCTGGTTTTATTAGTATCAAGAAGAAATTGACAACTCTCCAAACAGGGCAAACTTGAATCACTTCTGTTAAAAGTGGGATAACTTCTTCATCATAACTCCAATGATATTGATTCAACTTCAGGATGATTCTACACTGATTAATGAGTCTGAATCAATATTCTTACATCTTGATTCATTCTGGTTTGATTAAAATCAAGAAGAAATTGCAAAATCTCCAAACAGGGTGAACCGAAATCACTTCGGTTAAAGTCTAATAACATCTTCATCATAACTCCAATGATTTTGATTCAACTCCAGGGTGATTCTACACTGATTAATGAGTCCAAATCAAGCTTCTTACATCGTGATTCATTCTGGTTTTATTAGTATCAAGAATAAATTGCCAAATCTCGAAACAGGGCAAACTGGGATCACTTCGGTTAAAAGTGGGATAACTTCTTCATCATACATCCAATGATCTTGATTCAACTTCAGGGTGATTATAAACTGATTTATGAGTCCAAATAAAGCTTCTTAAATCGTGGTTCATTCTTGTTTTATTAGTATCAAGAAGAAATTGCCAAATCTCCAAATAGGGCAAACTGGAATCACTTCGGTTAAAAGTGGGATAACTTCTTCATCATAACTCCAATGATATTGATTCAACTTGAGGATGATTCTCCACTTATTTATGAGTTCAAATAGAGCTTCTTACATCTTGATTCATTCTGGTTTGATTAGAACCAAGAAGAAATTCCCAAATCTTCAAACAGGGTAAACTGGAATCACTTCGGTCAAAGGTGGCATAACTTCTTCATCATAACTCCAATGATCTTGATTCAACTTCAGGGTGATTGTAAACTGATTAATGAGTCCAAATAAATATTCTTACATCGTGATTCATTCTGGTTTTATTAGTATCAAGAAGAAATTTCAAAATATCCAAACAGGGTAAACTGGAATCACTTCGGTTAAAAGTAGTATAACTTCTTCATCATAACTCCAATGATATTCATTCAACTACAGGGTTATTCTACACTGATTAATGAGTCCAAATCAAGCTTCTTACATCGTAATTCATTCTGGTTTGATTAGAATCAAGAAGAAATTGCCAAATCTCCAAACATGGCAAACTTGAGTAACTTCGGTTAAAAGTGGGATAACTTCTTCATCATAACTCCTATGATCTTGCTTCAACTTCAGGGTGGTTCTACACTGATTTATAAGTCTAAATCAAGCTTCTTACATCATGATTCATTCTAGTTTTATTAGTGTCAAGAAGAAATTGCCAAATCTCCAAACAGGATAAACTGGAATCACTTCGGTTAAAAGTGGCATAACTTCTTCATCATAACTCCAATGATATTGATTCAACTCCAGGGTGATTATACACTGATTAATGAGTCAAAATCAAGCTCCTTACATCGTGATTCATTCTGGTTTTAATAGTATCAAGAAGAAATAGCCAAATCTCTAAACAGGGTAAACTGGAGTCACTTCGGTTAAAAGTGGGATAACTTCTTCATCATAACTCGTATGATCTTGATTCAACTTCAGGGTGGTTCTACACTGATTTATGAGTCCAAATCAAGCTTCTTACATCGTGATTCATTCTGGTTTTATTAGTATCAAGAATAAACTGCCAAGTCTCCAAACAGGGTAAACTAGAATCACTTCGGTTAAAAGTGGAATAACATTTTCATCATAACTCCTATGATATTGATTCAAATTCAGGATGCTTATCCACTGATTTATGAGTCCAAATCAATATTCTTACATCTTGATTCATTATGGTTTGATTAGAATCAAGAAGAAATTGCCAAATCTCAAAACATGGTAAACTGGAGTCACTTCGGTTAAAAGTGGGATAACTTCTTCACAATAACTCATATGATCTTGATTCAAATTCAGGGTGATTCTAAACTGATTTATTAGTCCAAATCAGCTTCTTACATCATGATTCATTCTGATTTTATTAGTATCAAGAAGAAATTGCCAACTCTCCAAATAGGGAAAACTGGAATCACTTCGGTTAAAAGTGGGATAACTTCTTCATCATAACTCCAATGATATTGATTCAACTTCAGGATGATTCTACACTGATTTATGAGTCCAAATCAATAATCTTACATCTTGATTCATTCTGGTTTGATTAGAATCAAGAAGAAATTGTCAAATCTCCAAACAGGGTAAACTGGAATCACTTCGGTTAAAAGTGGAATAACATCTTCATCATAACTCCTATGATATTGATTCAACTTCAGGTTGATTATCCACTGATTAATGAGTACAAATAAAGCTTCTTACATCTTGATTCATTCTGGTTTGATTAGAATCAAGAATAAATTGTCAAATCTCTAAACATGGTAAACAGGAGTCACTTCGGTTAAAAGTGGGATATCTTCTTCACCATAACTCCTATGATATTGATTAAACTTCAGGGTAATTATACACTGATTAATGAGTCCAAATCAAGCGTATTTCATCGTGATTCATTCTGATTTTATTAGTTTCAAGAAGAAATTGCCAACTCTCCAAACAGGGCAAACTGGAATCACTTCGGTTAAATGTGGGATAACTTCTTCATAATAACTCCAATGATATTGATTCAACTTCAGGATGATTCTCCACTTATTTATGAGTCCAAATAGAGCTTCTTACATCTTGATTCATTCTGGTTTGATTAGAACCAAGAAGAAATTACCAAATCTCCAAACAGGGTAAACTGGAATCACTTCGGTTAAAAGTGGCATAACTTCTTCATCATAACTCCTATGATTTTGATTCAACTCCAGGGTGATTCTACACTGATTAATGAGTCCAAATCAAGCATCTTAAATTGTGATTCATTCTGTTTTTATTAGTATCAAAAATAAATTGACAAATCTCCAAACAGGGTTAACTGGGATCACTTCGGTTAAAAGTGGGATAACTTCTTCATCATACATCCAATGATCTTGATTCAACTTCAGGGTGATTATAAACTGATTTATGAGTCCAAATCAAGCTTCTTACATCGTGGTTCATTCTTGTTTTATTAGTATCAAGAAGAAATTGCCAAATCTCCAAATAGGGCAAACTGGAATCACTTCAGTTAAAAGTGGGATAACTTCTTCATCATAATTCCAATGATATTGATTCAACTTCAGGATTATTCTCCATTTATTTATGAGTCCAAATAGAGCTTCTTACATCTTGATTCATTCTGGTTTGATTAGAACCAAGATGAAATTGTCAAATCTCCAAACAGGGTAAACTGGATTCACTTCGGTTAAAAGTGGGATATCTTTTTCATCATAACTCCAATGATGTTGATTCAACTTCAGGGTGATTCTAAACTGATTTATGAGTCCAAATAAATATTCTTACATCGTGATTCATTCTGGTTTTATTTGTATCAAGAAGAAATTACCAAATCTCCAAATAGGGCAAACTGGAATCACTTCGTTAAAAGTGGGATAACTTCTTCATCATAACTCCAATGATATTGATTCAACTCCAGGGTGATTCTACGCTGATTAATGAGTCCAAATCAATCTTCTTACATCGTGATTCATTCTGGTTTTATTAGTATCACTTTTAACTGGATCACTTCGGTTAAAAGTGGGATAACTTCTTCATCATAAGTCCAATGATATTTATTCAACTTCAGGATGATTCTACACTGATTTATGATTCCAAATCAAGATTATTACATCTTGATTCATTCTGGTTTGATTAGAATCAAGAAGAAATTGTCAAATCTCCAAACAGGGCAAACTGGAGTCACTTTAGTTAAAAGTGGGATAACTTCTTCATCATAACTCCTATGATCTTGCTTCAACTTCATGGTGGTTCTACACTGATTTATGAGTCCAAATCAAGCTTTTTACATCGTGATTCATTCTGGTTTTATTAGTATCAAGAAGAAATTGCCAAATCTCCAAATAGGGTAAACTGGAATCACTTCAGTTAAAAGTGGCATAACTTCTTCATCATAACTCCAGTTGTAAGAATAGATAGATTTATGTGTGAGGAAGTTGTAAGACAAGAGTATGGTCGATTTAGATGAAGAAGAATATAAGAAACCAGAGAGAGTGGAGGAGAATCCGATGGAGAGTATAAGCAGAATGAAAGTGTTCTTGAGAGTGTTCTTGAGAGTATAAGAGATTCAGAGTGATTTTCGTGAGAGAGAAAGTAACCAGAGAATAATGGAGACTTAGAACAGAGAATAATGAAGAAAAGATGACTCCTCTCTCTTGCTTAATTTCGTGGTCAAGAGGGAGGCTTTATAGCCAAACACAACAAGTTGCCCTAGAGAATTAAAGACAGAGAAGAAAGAGAGAGGAAAACAATAGCACACTGGTCCAAAGACTGCATTCTGACCCAACAGCTCTTTTGGCAGTAGATCTGGATTTGAATTCAAACTTGACTATGACAGCTGGTTAACTCAACCCCAATGGTCTCCCCATGCTTCTTTAGGTTAAGTTTGGCGACTCCAGACCTCTGCCATACCTTATAAGTTTTATAAGATTGCTTTATAAGATCACTCGTTAGGTCTTGTACGGACAGATTCAAACTTGCTCTGGATGCTTCATCTTTGAC
Source organism: Moricandia moricandioides (assembly GCA_905132885.1). Taxonomy (NCBI): domain Eukaryota; kingdom Viridiplantae; phylum Streptophyta; class Magnoliopsida; order Brassicales; family Brassicaceae; genus Moricandia; species Moricandia moricandioides. The sequence goes on from CAJHQQ010003707.1 coordinate 36,218, forward strand.
GCTTGGTCTCTTCACCAGCATTATTTATCTTCATTCTAACACGGAATAGAGTACACACCAAGGTAACTTCTTTTAAGCTCCTAATGCATCTCTTTCTCTTCTATCTCTATGGCTTCATGTCAATACATGTGTTTATGTCAATATGCACAAGCGATCTTCACTCTCAACTAATGCTTCTTCCTTCTTCATTCCAACACTCCCCCTCAAGCTTGACCATAAAAGATCCTTGGACAAGCTTGGAACCTTGAAGAAGCTCCCTCATTAAAAACCTTAGCCAGAAAACCCATTTGGGACAAAACCAGCTAAGGAAAAGAGTAGAGTTCTTCAAAGCCTAGGGATTAGCCAGTGAGCCTAAGGAACTTCAGACAACTCATGGTGGAGTCCTTAGGCTCTGGATGATGGCCTCAAATAATGGTACAAGTGTGAACTCCACAGCTTGCCCACATCAACATCTTGGATCACTTCTTTAGGCTGGTTGTGTCTCCCCCTTTCTTCTGACTACTCGCCACTTCAAGGAGTTTTAGAGACCACCAGTTTCTGCTTCATAGATCACCAAGTAAGTTACCTTTCATAAGTATGGTGGGGAGCGAACTCCACTTGAATTCCCCACTTGGTAAGACAATACTCAGATCATGGAAGCTCAATCTCATGCTTGGGACTGAGAATTGATGTAACCATGGCTGAGTCAGCTGATCATCAAACAAAGGACAAACCAGGATGGAAGAAAAGCGAGCATACTGAGCTAACACCAGCTGATGTGAGTGTGATTGAGCTAAATGAGCTGGATGAGCTAAGTGACACTACCTTAGAGCTGAATGAGATGAATGAGCTGAACTTGGAGCTGAACCAGCTGAGTGACACTACACAAGGACGAGCTCAGTTGAATGAGAGTGACACTGAAGCTCCCATGGACTTAGCTGGACAAGTGATTTTTGGCCCAAAAAAGAAGATTGATCAGATTTGTTTCTCTCAGCCCAAAAGAAGTTCAAACCCAAAGTTAAGGATCCATGATCTCTTTCTGATGAATCAGCCACGAAATTCAAGTCCAAGAAACCATTTGGATGTGTTTTGGATCAAGTTTCCCAAGAAGAAGTATTGCAGCCCATAGAGAGTTCATAACAAATTCATTATGGGTCTGTTTCATGCCAAATTCGACCAGCCTTTTCTTCAGTCCATTTCAATCCCATTCTCACCAAGAATACCAAGAGGGAGTCAGCAAGAAAGTCAAGGTCGTGGTCAGGCAAAGAGAGATTCAACAAAAACCTTATTCTGGTCCAAAATCAAGTCTACATTCCTAGTTTCTAAGTTTCTTGTTTTCTCCACTTGTCTTTTGGTTTCCACATCTTTTGTAACCTATATAAGTGTAGGCACGACCAGAATAATAGACATTCACATTTTTATCAAAATTATCTCTAAATCTGTGAATCTCTTGTTCATCCATGAACACTAATTGCTAGGGGTTCATTCTCTGCAAGCAAAACCTGTCTTTGATCGAAAACAGAGTTCATTCTCTTGATCAAGGACACATCTATACAAGATCTGATCAGTTCATAGATCATTTCTGAAGATCATCCAATCAATCCATCCATCATCATCAAAATCAACCCAGATCTCTCTCAAAACCATCAGATCTTCCTTCAAAGAATCAGGGACAAAAAGAACCTCCTCACCAGGGGTTCATCATTTGGTATCAGAGCAGATTTGAAGGCTCTTGATTTGGGGTTTGATTCTAAAACTTTTCCACTCCTCTTTGTTTTGGGAATCTGTTTTCTATTCTCTACAATTTGCTCTGCAATTTTTCCAGAAATCTCTTATCTTTCTATCTGTTGAATCTGCAAGAGGGCCAACCAGATTTTAAAAAAAAACAATCAAAAGAAAAGTTGAAGAGAAATCCAACTTGGCTGAGGAGAAATCCAGCCTGGCTGAGGAGAAATCCAGCCTGGCTGAGGAGAAATCCAGCCCTGGTGGTAAAGCCTCTTGCAAACAAAAATCTTGCAATCTTTCTATCTCTTTCTTCTGTTTTGGGGTTAGGGTTTGTTCTCTGAAGTTTGATCTTTGTTTGTTGCTGAGCTACTGGATTCACAGAGAAAACTCACAGAAAAATCAGAGAGAAACACCAAGAGAAGTGAGGCTTTTGGCTATTCGTTATTGTGTTATTTTTCTTGTTGAGTTTCTTAGCAGGAAGCCATGTCTGGAGGAAGCAATGGCAGAAGGAGACTTCCTGAAAAGGAACTAGATTATAACCAGTTCAACTCTGCAACAAAAGCAGCCTTGGAGAGAAGAGAAAAATCTATGAGAAACAGAGATTCTTATGCTATTGATGAGTCTGGTTATGAGCAGGAAAGGATACATTCTAGGAAGTCACTGGAAAGGCTTAACAGGAGGAGCACACATCATGATCAATTCAGTTCTTCCACAAATCATTTGCTGGAAAAATGACAGAATTTGATAAGACAAGAAAAATCGGTTTTTAACCATTCTGATTCTGTGCAGAAAAAGGCACGATCAGTGAGGCAAGAGGAACCAACTAGGAGGAGCAGACAACGTCCTAGACATGCCAGAGAAGAGACAGGAGCTTGCTATGGTCGTGATCCCATAAAGAAGTCTCAGAAACAACCAACAGCACTTGATTATTTGGACAGCCAACAGTTTCAAGATGATTTCAAAAAGATTGCACAAGAAGTACTGCAAGATTTTGTAAAAGACCAGCAAAGGAGGCCAACCTCACGACCTTCCTCAGGAGTTGATGGTCCAAGGAGTTATCGCAAGAAAGAGCAGATTATCCAAGAGTTAGAAACAGAGCCATCTAAGGTAAATAAAGAACCTGAGACAAAAATAGAGTTTTCTTTTTTCTCTCCTCAATCTGAACTTGCTACCAGTAGTTCTTGTGATAAACTAACCTCTTTTGAACCGGTGAAACCGAGTAGTCTTGTTTCAGTATATCAGGTCTTAGAAGAAAACCCAGCAGAAGAAGCACAAAAGAGTTCACCACCAGAAGAAGAGTTGGAGCAGCCAAACAACATTGAAGCATAAAAGGATGCTAAGTCATTCTCTTTGGACTCTCAAGAGCACTGT
>CAJHQQ010003708.1:0-39285 GCA_905132885.1 Moricandia moricandioides
GACAAAGCAAGGACACCCAAACACACGCATATGATCAATAGATGGTCTAGTTTTGTTCAATACCTCAAATGGAGATTGGTCTTGGAGAATTCTGGTTGGAATCCGGTTGATCACGTAGCATGCTGTCATGACTGCATCTCCCCAAAACCTTTTAGGTACACTTGTATGGAACATTATGCTCCTGGCCACCTCCATCAGATGTCGATTTTTCCTCTCAGCTACACCATTTTGTTGTGGTGTGTAAGGACAGCTAGTTTGCTGAATGATCCCATGCTGAGCTAGATATTGCTTAAATGCTTGACTAGTGTACTCTCCACCATTATCAGACCTGAGGATCTTCAACTTGGCATTGAAATGGTTGGACACATGATTATGGAAGTTCTTGAATGCCTCCAGCACCCGGTCTTTTGTCTGAATCAGAGTCACCCATGTGTATTTTGACTTCTCATCAATGAAGGTGACAAAGTACTTGTGATTCTCTCTGGAAAGACACGGTGCTGTCCACACATCAGAATGAACCAGGTCGAAACACTTCTCATAGATAGTGCTAGACCTTGGAAAGACTGTCCTACAATGCTTCCCCAAGATACATGCTTCACATTCATCATTCTGAAACACCATACCCGGAAGCATCAAGTTCAATGCTCTAGTATGGGGATGTCCCAATCTAGAGTGCCATATGGTGCTCTCAACCCCATTAGAAGCACTGATCAGGCAGTGAGCAGGCGTTGCACCAGATATCTTAGTCTTCTCTAGGTGATACAGTTCCTATGGCTGTGCCCTCTACCAATAACCTGCCCTGTCTTCAAGTCTTGAAACTCAACCTCATCAGGTCTAAAGACAACTTGACAATTCAGATCAACGGTTGCTCTTTTCACTGATAGCAAATTTGATGTAAACTGAGGCATATACAAGGCAGTTGATTCTTTATCAAACAACCTAAGGTTCCCTATCCCTTCTATCTTAACCTTATCACCATTTGCTATAAGCACATTCCCTGAGGCAGGTTTGATATTACTAACCAGGTTCCTATCACTAATCATGTGATGGCTAGCTCCTGAATCTATAATAATGGGTTTAGAGTCAGGAGAATAATTACCAACCTCCTTGGGTGAGATAAGGGCCTTGGCAGCTTTTATAAAGGCATCAAAGTCTCTTCTGGTCACTGGAGCATCAGAATTGGTCGCCCCTGCCATACTCCTCCATGTTCCTCCTTCATTAGAATCACCACAGAATGCTGAATACATGGTTCTTCCTTCAATTACTTGATACTCAAACTCCTTGAGCTCAAATGTACTCGGCTGGCTTCCTTGGGAACTTGGCAGCTTCCTTTCTTGAATAATATGACTTATCAGACTTTTGCAGGGTAAATCCAAGTTTAGGAGAAGACTGAAAACTTTGTCTTGCTCATAGACAGCTTGAAGACTCTCCCATAGATTCCCATAAATATTTTGAAGCTTCTCCCATAGATTCTTGGCGATTCTGATGTGATAATGATCCTCCAAGATCTGTTCAGACAGAGAGCTGTGTATAATTCCAAGTGCTTGCTGTTCCTCTTAAACCCACTTGGCTTCATGCTTCATACAAGTAGCCTGACTATCCTCTTGAGCCATCCTCTTTGAAATTTCAGCCTCCATGATATGGCTGTCCCAAAGTCCATGACTTCCCAAGGTAACTCTGACCACTCTTGACCATAAAAGATAGTTAGGACCCTCTAGGGTCACTGGAATAAGGTTCTCCTTCTTCATTTTCTTGGTCGAAATCACCTTTACTCAATTTAAGTAGACTTTTCCATTTTTGGCAATTTCTGGAGCTGGAAATGATGAACAGCTGAAGAACAAGATGAACTTTGCCAAAAATAGAAATGAAACTCAGAGAATTTGCGGAAGTAAGTAAAGAGAGTAGGGAGATTTAGGTCTCAAGAGCATACAGCTCTGATACCATGTGAGTTTTAGTAATTTAGTGAGTGTTTAAATGAGATTAAGAAAGAGTTTGTTGCTGGAAATGTGAAGAATAGTAAGAACATGAGAGGGAGTGAGGGATTTCGTGAGTGAGAGAGAGAGAAGGAGAGAATATGATTTCCTTGCCTTTCTTAGTTCTGGATACATGTCTTTATATAGACCAGACAATACATAAAATAATCAGACAAGTTTGAATAAAGAAAAGAATAAATTAATGGGACTGAGCAATGGCAGGGACTGAGGGATGCCAGGGACAGTCTGAGGGATGCCAGGGACTGAGGAATGGCAGGGACAGTCTGAGGAGGAGCAGAGGCACGTCCAGCAATGTAGGAAAGGGACAGGAGCTATGTGGTCCACTCTCCTTAACACAACATGTGACTTCTCTCCCTAAAGATTCTCTGCCTCTAGTCAACATCCTCTTTGGTTCCTCAAGCCTTGATTTATTCTTCTCTATCATTCATGTCTTCATGTCAACACCCTCTATTGCAGGTAAAACAGATTTGACGACAAATCTTTTTGAAGAGGGAGGGGATGATGTGATCATGGAAAGCACCAAAGAATGGAATCATGAACATGAACCTGAAGAGCTTGAGGATGCAACCTTTAAGAGTGCATTTGCTGTGATCATGGACCGGATCACTAAGGAGAACAAGGAGAGTCTAGATGAGCCACAAGAAGCCACATTGCACCAGCAACTTTGTGATGATGCTCTAGCCATTCCTGAAGGTCCCATGACTCGTTCCAGAGTCAAGAAGCTTAAGGAGAATGTTGTTGGATTACTCACTTCACATCCACAACAAGAAGGTCTTGGACAAGGTCTGATCCGAGATGTCTTGATCACCATTCAAGCCATCTCTACATCAAGCTGAGTTAGTGTCTAGGCAAGACATGGGGTGCGTGCTCTTTTCCTTGCTTTTGGTTTTGTCCCACGAGGTTTTCCGGAGGAAGGTTTTTAACAAGGCCACAACTTGTCTTCACATCACTTAGGCCCTATCTCGGTCCAAGACTAAAAGAAGTTACATTTTTATTTCATTTTAAGCTTATGTTAAACTTAGACTATAGTTTCCTTTTCTTGCTTAATGTCGAAACCCTAGAGAGCATGTTCTCTGGTTTCTTATTTAAAGGGGGTCTCTAAACCCTATTGTAATCATCCAGCTTTTTAATAAACAAGTATCTTTTCTCCTTGACGGCTCTCTCTCTAGAAAGTGTGTCGAGTCTGGTGTGTGGTATCCAGAGACCTAAGGGTGTCTAATTTGGTGTGTCATATCCGAGTTATTCATCTAGGAGTATCAAGAGATCATCCATCCCTCTTGTGTCACCATTCAATCCACAAACCTTGAAGAACTTGAGTCCCTGATTCGTTCTTGCAAGGATCTATCCATTCCCATCAACCAAAGAGCATCCTAGGGACGCATCAGGTTTTATTAGTATCAAGAATAAATTCCCAAATCTCCAAACAGGACAAACTGGAATCACTTCGGTTAAAAGTGGGATAACTTCTTCATCATAAGTCCAATGATATTGATTCGACTTCAGGGTGATTCGACACTGATTTATGAGTCCAGATAAAGTTTCTTGCATCGTGATTCATTCTGGTTTTATTAGTATCAAGAAGAAATTGTCAAATCTCCAAAAAGGGCAAACTGGAATCACTTCGGATAAAAGTGGGATAACTTCTTCATCATAACATCCAATGATATTGATTCAACTTCAGGGTGATTCTAAACTGATTAATGAGTCCAAATCAAGCTTCTTACATCGTGATTCATTCTGGTTATTTAGTATCAAGAATAAATTCCCAAATCTCCAAACAGGACAAACTGGAATCACTTCGGTTAAAAGTGGGATAACTTCTTCATCATAAGTCCAATGATATTGATTCAACGTCAGGATGATTCTAAACTGATTTATGAGTCCAGATCAAGTTTCTTACATCGGCATTCATTCTGGTTTTATTTGTATCAAGAAGAAATTGCCAAATCTCCAAACAAGGTAAACTGGAATCACTACGGTTAAAAGTGGGATAACTTCTTCATCATAAGTCCGATGATATTGATTCAACTTCAGGATGATTCTACTCTGATTTATGAGTCCAAATCAAGCTTCTTACATCGTGATTCATTCTGGTTTTATTTGTATCAAGAAGAAATTGCCAAATCCCCAAACAGGGCAAACTGGAATAACTTCGGTTAAAATTGGGATAACTCCTTCATCATAACTCCAATGATATTGATTCAACTTCAGGGTGATTCTACACTGATTAATGAGTCCAAATCAAGCTTCTTACATCGTGATTCATTCTGGTTTTATTAGTATCAAGAATAAATTCCCAAATCTCCAAACAGGACAAACTGGAATCACTTCGGTTAAAAGTGGGATAACTTCTTCATCATAAGTCCAATGATATTGATTCAACTTCAGGATGATAATAAACTGATTTATGAGTCCAGATCAAGATTCTTACATCGTGATCTATTCTGGTTTTATTTGTACCAAGAAGAAATTGCCAAATCTCCAAACAGGATAAACTGGAATCACTACGGTTAAAAGTGGGATAACTTCTTCATCATAAGCCCAATGATATTGATTCAACTTCAGGATGATTCTACACTGATTAATGAGTCCAAATCAATCTTCTTACATCGTGATTCTTTCTGGTTTTAATGGTATCAAGAATAAGTTTCCAAATCTCCAAAGAGGGCAAACTGGAATCACTTCGGTTAAAAGTGGGATACCTTCTTCATCATAAGTCCAATGATATTGATTCAACTTCAGGGTGATTCTACAATGATTAATGAGTCCAAATCAAGCTTCTTACATCGTGATTCATTCTGTTTTTATTAGTATCAAGAAGAAATTGCCAAATCTCCAAACAGGACAAACTGGAATCATTTCGGTTAAAAGTGGGATAACTTCTTCATCATAACTCCAATGATATTGATTCAACTTCAGGGTGATTCTACACTGATTAATGAGTCCAAATAAAGCTTCTTACATCGTGATTCATTCTGGTTTTATTAGTATCAAGAATAAATTCTCAAATCTCCAAACAGGGCAAAATGGAATCACTTCGGTTAAAAGTGGGATAACTTCTTCATCATAACTCCAAAGATATTAATTCAACTTCAGGGTGATTCTACACTGATTAATGAGTCCAAATCAAGCTTCTTACATCGTGATTAATTCTGGTTTTATTAGTATCAAGAATAAATTCCCAAATCTCAAAACAGGACAAACTGGAATCACTTCGGTTAAAAGTGGGATAACTTCTTCATCATAAGTCCAATGATATTGATTCATCTTTAGGATGATACTAAACTGATTTATGAGTCCAGATCAAGTTTCTTACATCATGATTCATTCTGGTTTTATTTATATCAAGAAGAAATTGCCAAATCTCCAAATAGGGTAAACTGGAATCACTACGGTTAAAAGTGGGATAACTTCTTAATCATAAGTCCGATGATATTGATTCAACTTCAGGATGATTCTACACTGATTTATGAGTCCAAATCAAGCTTCTTACATCTTGATTCATTCTGGTTTTATTTGTATCAAGAAGAAATTGTCAAATCTCCAAACAGGGCAAACTGGAATCACTTCGGTTAAAATTGGGATAACTTCTTCATCATAACTCCAATGATATTGTGATGTGATCATGGAAAGCACCAAAGAATGGAAGCATGAGCATGAACCTGAAGAGCTTGAGGATGCAACCTTTAAGAGTGCATTTGCTGTGATCATGGACCGGATCACTAAGGAGAACAAGGAGAGTCTAGATGAGCCACAAGAAGCCACATTGCACCAGCAACTTTGTGATGATGCTCTAGCCATTCCTGAAGGTCCCATGACTCGTTCCAGAGTCAAGAAGCTTAAGGAGAATGTTGTTGGATTACTCACTTCACATCCACAATAAGAAGGTCTTGGACAAGGTCTGATCCGAGATGTCTTGATCACCATTCAAGCCATCTCTACATCAAACTGAGTTAGTGTCTAGGCAAGACATGGGGTGCGTGCTCTTTTCCTTGCTTTTGGTTTTGTCCCACGAGGTTTTCCAGGAGGAAGGTTTTTAACGAGGCCACAACTTGTCTACACATCACCTAAGTCCTATCTCTGTCCAAGACTCAAAGAAGTTACATTTTTATTCCATTTTTAAGCTTAAGTTAAATTTAGACTATAGTTTCCTTTCTTTCCTTTTCTTGCTTAATGTCGAAACCCTAGAGGATTTGTCTCTGGTTTCTTATTTAAAGGGGTTCTCTACACCCTCTTGTAATCATCCAGCTTTTTAATATCAAGTTATCTTTTCTCCTTGACGGCTCTCTCTCTAGAAAGGTGTCGAGTTCTGGTGTGTAGTATCCAGAGTCTAAGGGTGTCTAATTTGGTGTGTCATATCCAAGTTATTCATCTAGGAGTATCAAGAGATCATCCATCCCTCTTGTGTCACCATTCAATCCACACGCCTTGAAGGACTTGAGTCTCTGATTCGTTCTTGCAAGGATCTATCCATTCCCATCAACCAAAGAGCATCCTAGGGACGCATCAAGTGGTATCAGAGCAACTTTGGTTGGGAAGTACTCGCTATCCTTTGTATTCTCTTGTTTCTTTTTGTTTGTCTCATCCGTGTATCATCTATATCAATCTATATCATCTTGAATAAGCATCAGAACTCTTTGTTTAGGGGCTGCTCGTGACTGCATAAGTGTTTAGACAAGAAATTTTAGACTTTCCTTTTTTGGTTTCATGCGAAAACCCTAGAGAGATAAAAACCCTAGCCGCATGTACCTTGTAGTCGATCACTTTGTGCATTAGTTTAGCTTGTCTATCACCTTGAACACGAGCATATTGAGGCTATTAGGGTGCTAGAAAACCTTAGGAGTGATTAGGAAAAAGCTTAGAAGTGTTTCCTTTTTGCTTGAATCTTTTTCCTTTTTGCTAGTCGATTTCCTTTTCACTTTTGTCTTGCATTGTAAGCTTGTTTGCTTTTCCTTTTTGCTTGTTTTCTTTTTCCTTTTTGCTTGTCTTGTTCCCTAGAAACCTTTTACTGGTTATTTTGGTTACCTTTGCGTGCAGGAAGCATGGAAGCCGAGTCTGAAGAAGAAGCTTCACTCGCCAGGAAGGACAAGTATCTCATGGAGGCTATGTCGGCTCAACTTAACCAAAACATGGTAGCAACCATGACCAAGATGATGAGGACCAACCTCAATGACATCAGGAGAGAGCTTAGAGAAGACATTAGGAGAGCTACTAGTCAAGCACCAAACCGAGAGACTAGGAGAGAAAGAGAGAGGAGAGAGGAGAGACCTCATGCAACTCGCCAAGAACATTATGGTTATAAGGAGACTGACAATGAGTATGAGCACCTCAGTTCATCCTCAAGAAGACATAGGCGTGTCCACAAGAGAAGGATGAACCAGGGAGATGAGCTTGCTGGTTTGAAGATCAAGATACCCCCATTCCATGGCAAAGCTGAGTGGGAGAAGAAGATTGAAAGCCTTGATGGAAAGGAACCAGTCTCTAAGCCATCTAAAGAAGATAAACAATTCTGTTTATTCAGTGAAGAGGTTAAGGAGGCATTGTTACAAGTAATGATGGATGTGGAGAAGCAAATCAAACGGACCAACACAACACGCCCATCCATTGACACACAGCATCAAGAACCAGCACCAGTTGCGCCTATCCAAGAAGATCAAGACCAAGTAACCTTCCATATCTTTCATAAAGAAGAGCAGCCTGTTCAGAACGTCATGGTCCCTTTAACACAACACATGGTAGCAGAGAAGACACCCAGGGAACCTCAGAGAGCTCGTAGAATGGATCAACTAATTGTCTTTGATCCATGTGATTTCCAAAGGACCTTCTTAGGTACTTTTCTGTTCACTCCTTTTGTTTGGTACAAGAAAGGAGAAGTGGAACTATCAAGACACGACTTGGACATGAGACATGTTGTATTTGAGCCTGGAGGAGAGGTCTTGAATCAGAAGAACAAGATCAAACAGGTTAAGAAGAGTTCAGCTGCACCAACATTGGATTTTGTAGATTTCTCATCCTTTGAAGATAAGGGGTTGCACGTCTCAGCTCAGCAAGAGTTTCACTATGAAACCAACAGGAGAATGAAGCCAATTCAGTCACGGATCCAACAAACCAGACAACGCAGAAAATGGCCTTCTGATCATCAAGATATTGCTAGTTTTGCAAAACATGCCGGTTTGGATCTTCCCCAAGAGGAGCTTATGTCTGATTGTGCTGGAAGGTCACAGACCTACTCGTGGAGACCTGGAGAATATTTCCACAAGATTATCACCCTTGGAGAGTGCTCTGTTCGTGCTAGAACAAGTTGGGGTCATAAGGAGTTTGAAGTTGATCAAAAGGACTGGCATCTTGACCATATCAAGATATGGAAGCCACCGGATATGCAGCAACTTCAGTACCAATGCAAAGATTATAAAAATGTAGTTGGAGATGAAGAATTCACTAGAGTCAATGGTGAAGTGATTACTGGAGCAGGAGAAGAACTCATGTTTTCTTCTCAAATCAAAGAGAAACCACCAGAGGATCTTAGTCTACAACAATCTCCAAAGAAACCAACCCGGGGTAACTATCTAAACTCAAAGAAAAACATGAAGCCTGATTTGCTTGCTGTGGGTACAGGTCAAACTGTTTTGAGATCCACCATTTTCGAAAAGAGAAGCTATGATAATGATCAGAGTATCAAGAATTGGTTGTTGGCTAAGTTGATGAAGCAACAATCAAACCTTGGAAACTGTCTAGCCGCCAGCTTTGACATAGGAACAGTCCGAGGGTCATATCTCAACAACCACAAGGAGTTAACCATCAAACTCGACTGACATGGAAACTTAACTCATCAGGGTCTCACGTCGATTTGGAATCACGTCCAAACCTCCTCAGATGAAAGAGTTATGGGTTCTACAAATCGGGTGATCCTGTATTGGCTATCTTTGAACTTTTCTGAGTTTAAAACATCTCAATCCTATATATGGCGACCAGGTGAGCATGCTAAGGTAAGTGATCATGTTTTCAAGAGTTCTTTTATCAATTACACAGATATGATGCACTTGTTTTTGTCAAAAGAGCCATGTGCAGATTATGATGAAGCTTGGAAGCATACAAGAAGAAAGAACAAGCATGTGGAAGACAAGCGGTTCAAGCCACCTGATTTGGATCAGGATAAGCACTAGGACGTCACTAGCTTCATCCTCATCAAAGAAGCACCACCAGGAGCAGCACACAAGCCAAAACCGAGCAAAAACCAATTTGGGATAAGATTATTACTCTTTGATAAACTTTCATGTGCTAACTTGCTTTGTTTCAACATGTCAGGTTTAAGTAATGAATCAGGAACTAAATGGATTAGTGCCTTCTACATATCCAAACCAGTCAGCAACAATGCCTATCAAAGAGGCTTGCAAGGTAAGTGTAATCTGATTTTAAAATTCAATGTTACTGACTTGGTCCCCTCTATTGTAGGTAAAACAGATTTGAGGACAAATCTTTTTGAAGAGGGAGGGGATGATGTGATCATGGAAAGCACCAAAGAATGGAATCATGAACATGAACCTGAAGAGCTTGAGGATGCAACCTTTAAGAGTGCATTTGCTGTGATCATGGACCGGATCACTAAGGAGAACAAGGAGAGTCTAGATGAGCCACAAGAAGCCACATTGCACCAGCAACTTGGTGATGATGCTCTAGCCATTCCTGAAGGTCCCATGACTCGTTCCAGAGTCAAGAAGCTTAAGGAGAATGTTGTTGGATTACTCACTTCACATCCACAACAAGAAGGTCTTGGACAAGGTCTGATCCGAGATGTCTTGATCACCATTCAAGCCATCTCTACATCAAACTGAGTTAGTGTCTAGGCAAGACATGGGGTGCGTGCTCTTTTCCTTGCTTTTGGTTTTGTCCCACGAGGTTTTCCAGGAGGAAGGTTTTTAACGAGGCCACAACTTGTCTACACATCACCTAATTCCTATCTCTGTCCAAGACTCAAAGAAGTTACATTTTTATTCCATTTTTAAGCTTAAGTTAAATTTAGACTATAGTTTCTTTTCTTTCCTTTTCTTGCTTAATGTCGAAACCCTAGAGGATTTGTCTCTGGTTTCTTATTTAAAGGGGTTCTCTACACCCTCTTGTAATCATCCAGCTTTTTAATATCAAGTTATCTTTTCTCCTTGACGGCTCTCTCTCTAGAAAGGTGTCGAGTTCTGGTGTGTAGTATCCAGAGTCTAAGGGTGTCTAATTTGGTGTGTCATATCCAAGTTATTCATCTAGGAGTATCAAGAGATCATCCATCCCTCTTGTGTCACCATTCAATCCACACGCCTTGAAGGACTTGAGTCTCTGATTCGTTCTTGCAAGGATCTATCCATCATCCCATCAACCAAAGAGCATCCTAGGGACGCATCATATTGATTCAATTTCAGGGTGATTCTACACTGATTAATGAGTCTAAATCAAGCTTCTTACATCGTGATTCATACTTGTTTTATTAGTATCAAGAATAAATTCACCAATCTCCAAACAGGGCAAACTGGAATCACTTCGGTTAAAAGTGGGATAACTTCTGCATCATAACTCCTATGATCTTGAGTCAACTTCAGGGTGATTCGACACTGATTTATGAGTCCAAATCAAGCTTCTTACATCGTGATTCATTATAGTTTTATTAGTATCAAGAAGAAATTGCCAAATCTCCAAACAGGGGAAACTGGAATCATTTCGGTTAAAAGTGGGATAACTTCTTCATCATAACTCCAATGATATTGATTCAACTTCAGGGTGATTCTACACTGATTAATGAGTCCAAATCAAGCTTCTTACATCGTGATTCATTCTGGTTTTATTAGTATCAAAAATAAATTGCCAAATCTCCAAACAGGACAAACTGGAATCACTACAGTTAAAAGTGGGATAACTTCTTCATCATAAGTCCAATGATATTGATTCAAATTCAGGATGATTCTACACTGATTTATGAGTCCAATCAAGCTTCTTACATCGTGATTTATTCTGGTTTTATTTTTATCAAGAAGAAATTGCCAAATCTCCAAACAGGGTAAACTGGAATCACTACGGTTAAAAGTGGGATAACTTCTTCATCATAAGTCCAATGATATTGATTCAAATTCAGGATGATTCTACACTAATTTATGAGTCCAAATCAAGCTTCTTACATCGTGATTCATTCTGGTTTTATTTGTATCAAGAAGAAATTGCCAAATCTCCAAACAGGGCAAATTGGAATCACTTTGGTTAAAAGTGGGATAACTTCTTCATCATAAGTCCAATGATATTGATTCAACTTCAGGATAATTCTAAACTGATTTATGAGTCCAAATAAAGCTTCTTACATCGTGATTCATTCTGGTTTTATTTGTATCAAGAAGAAATTGCCAAATCTCCAAACATGGCAGACTGGAATCACTACGGTTAAAAGTGGGATAACTTCTTCATCATAAGTCCAATGATATTGATTCAACTTCAGGATGATTCTACACTGATTTATGAGTCCAAATCAAGCTTCTTACATCGTGATTCTTTCTGGTTTTAATGGTATCAAGAATAAGTTGCCAAGTCTCCAAAGAGGGCAAACTGGAATCACTTCGGTTAAAAGTGGGATAACTTCTTCATCATAAGTCCAATGATATTGATTCAACTTCAGGGTGATTCTACACTGATTAATGAGTCCAAATCAAGCTTCTTACATCTTGATTCATTCTGGTTTTATTAGTATCAAGAATAAATTCCCAAATCTCTAAACAGGGCAAACTGGAATCACTTCGGTTAAAAGTGGGATAACTTCTTCATCATAAGTCCAATGATATTGATTCAACTTCAGGATGATTATAAACTGATTTATGAGTCCAAATCAAGCTTCTTACATCGTGATTCATTCTGGTTTTATTTGTATCAAGAATAAATTTCCAAATCTCCAAACATGGTAAACTGGAATCACTACGGTTAAAAGTGGGATAACTTCTTCATCATAAGTCCAATGATATTGATTCAACTTCAGGATGATTCTACACTGATTAATGAGTCCAAATCAAGCTTCTTACATCGTGATTCATTCTGGTTTTATTAGTATCAAGAATAAATTCTCAAATCTCCAAACAGTGCAAACTGGAATCACTTCGGTTAAAAGTGGGATAACTTCTTCATCATAAGTCCAATGATATTGATTCAACTTCAGGATGATTATAAACTGATTTATGAGTACAGATCAAGCTTCTTACATCGTGATTTATTCTGGTTTTATTTGTACCAAGAAGAAATTGCCAAATCTCCAAACAGGATAAACTGGAATCACTACGGTTAAAAGTGGGATAACTTCTTCATCATAAGTCCAATGATATTGATTCAACTTCAGGATGATTCTACACTGATTAATGAGTCCAAATCAATCTTCTTACATCGTGATTCTTTCTGGTTTTAATGGTATCAAGAATAAGTTGCCAAATCTCCAAAGAGGGCAAACTGGAATCACTTCGGTTAAAAGTGGGATAACTTCTTCATCATAAGTCCAATGATATTGATTCAACTTCAGGGTGATTCTACACTGATTAATGAGTACAAATCAAGCTTCTTACATCGTGATTCATTCTGGTTTTATTAGTATCAAGAAGAAATTGCCAAATCTCCAAACAGGACAAACTGGAATCATTTCGGTTAAAAGTGGGATAAACTTCTTCATCATAACTCCAATGATATTGATTCAACTTCAGGGTGATTCTACACTGATTAATGAGTCCAAATAAAGCTTCTTACATCGTGATTCATTCTGGTTTTATTAGTATCAAGAATAAATTCTCAAATCTTCAAACAGGGCAAAATGGAATCACTTCGGTTAAAAGTGGGATAACTTCTTCATCATAACTCCAAAGATATTGATTCAACTTCAGGGTGATTCTACACTGATTAATGAGTCCAAATCAAGCTTCTTACATCGTGATTCATTCTGGTTTTATTAGTATCAAGAATAAATTCCCAAATCTCTAAACAGGACAAACTGGAATCACTTCGGTTAA
Organism: Moricandia moricandioides; assembly: GCA_905132885.1. Classification (NCBI taxonomy): domain Eukaryota; kingdom Viridiplantae; phylum Streptophyta; class Magnoliopsida; order Brassicales; family Brassicaceae; genus Moricandia; species Moricandia moricandioides. The sequence goes on from CAJHQQ010003708.1 coordinate 13,007, forward strand.
AAGTGGGATAACTTCTTCATCATAAGTCCAATGATATTGATTCATCTTCAGGATGATACTAAACTGATTTATGAGTCCAGATCAAGTTTCTTACATCGTGATTCATTCTGGTTTTATTTATATCAAGAAGAAATTGCCAAATCTCCAAATAGGGTAAACTGGAATCACTACGGTTAAAAGTGGGATAACTTCTTCATCATAAGTCCGATGATATTGATTCAACTTCAGGATGATTCTCCACTGATTTATGAGTCCAAATCAAGCTTCTTACATCTTGATTCATTCTGGTTTTATTTGTATCAAGAAGAAATTGCCAAATCTCCAAACAGGGCAAACTGGAATCACTTCGGTTAAAATTGGGATAACTTCTTCATCATAACTCCAATGATATTGATTCAATTTCAGGGTGATTCTACACTGATTAATGAGTCTAAATCAAGCTTCTTACATCGTGATTCATTCTTGTTTTATTAGTATCAAGAATAAATTCCCCAATCTCCAAACAGGGCAAACTGGAATCACTTCGGTTAAAAGTGGGATAACTTCTGCATCATAACTCCTATGATCTTGAGTCAACTTCAGGGTGATTCGACACTGATTTATGAGTGCAAATCAAGCTTCTTACATCGTGATTCATTCTGGTTTTATTAGTATCAAGAAGAAATTGCCAAATCTCCAAACAGGGGAAACTGGAATCATTTCGGTTAAAAGTGGGATAACTTCTTCATCATAACTCCAATGATATTGATTCAACTTCAGGGTGATTCTATACTGATTAATGAGTCCAAATCAAGCTTCTTACATCGTGATTCATTCTGGTTTTATTAGTATCAAAAATAAATTGCCAAATCTCCAAACAGGACAAACTGGAATCACTACAGTTAAAAGTGGGATAACTTCTTCATCATAAGTCCAATGATATTGATTCAAATTCAGGATGATTCTACACTGATTTATGAGTCCAATCAAGCTTCTTACATCGTGATTTATTCTGGTTTTATTTTTATCAAGAAGAAAATGCCAAATCTCCAAACAGGGTAAACTGGAATCACTACGGTTAAAAGTGGGATAACTTCTTCATCATAAGTCCAATGATATTGATTCAACTTCAGGATGATTCTACACTAATTTATGAGTCCAAATCAAGCTTCTTACATCGTGATTCATTCTGGTTTTATTTGTATCAAGAAGAAATTGCCAAATCTCCAAACAGGGCAAATTGGAATCACTTCAGTTAAAAGTGGGATAACTTCTTCATCATAAGTCCAATGATATTGATTCAACTTCAGGATTATTCTACACTGATTTATGAGTCCAAATCAAGCTTCTTACATCGTGATTCATTCTGGTTTTATTTGTATCAAGAAGAAATTGCCAAATCTCCAAACATGGCAGACTGGAATCACTACGGTTAAAAGTGGGATAACTTCTTCATCATAAGTCCAATGATATTGATTCAACTTCAGGATGATTATAAACTGACTTATGAGTACAGATCAAGCTTCTTACATCGTGATTCATTCTGGTTTTATTTGTATCAAGAATAAATTCCCCAATCTCCAAACAGGGCAAACTGGAATCACTTCGGTTAAAAGTGGGATAACTTCTGCATCATAACTCCTATGATCTTGAGTCAACTTCAGGGTGATTCGACACTGATTTATGAGTCCAAATCAAGCTTCTTACATCGTGATTCATTCTGGTTTTATTTGTATCAAGAAGAAATTGCCAAATCTCCAAACAGGGGAAACTGGAATCACTACGGTTAAAAGTGGGATAACTTCTTCATCATAAGTCCAATGATATTGATTCAACTTCAGGATTATTCTACACTGATTAATGAGTCCAAATCAATCTTCTTACATCGTGATTCTTTCTGGTTTTAATGGTATCAAGAATAAGTTGCCAAGTCTCCAAAGAGGGCAAACTGGAATCACTTCGGTTAAAAGTGGGATAACTTCTTCATCATAAGTCCAATGATATTGATTCAACTTCAGGGTGATTCTACACTGATTAATGAGTCCAAATCAAGCTTCTTACATCGTGATTCATTCTGGTTTTATTAGTATCAAGAATAAATTCCCAAATCTCTAAACAGGGCAAACTGGAATCACTTCGGTTAAAAGTGGGATAACTTCTTCATCATAAGTCCAATGATATTGATTCAACTTCAGGATGATTATAAACTGATTTATGAGTCCAGATCAAGCTTCTTACATCGTGATTCATTCTGGTTTTATTTGTATCAAGAATAAATTTCCAAATATCCAAACATGGTAAACTGGAATCACTACGGTTAAAAGTGGGATAACTTCTTCATCATAAGTCCAATGATATTGATTCAACTTCAGGATGATTCTACACTGATTAATGAGTCCAAATCAAGCTTCTTACATCGTGATTCATTCTGGTTTTATTAGTATCAAGAATAAATTCTCAAATCTCCAAACAGGGCAAACTGGAATAACTTCGGTTAAAAGTGGGAAAACTTCTTCATCATAAGTGCAACGATATTGATTCAACTTCAGGATGATTCTAAACTGATTTATGAGTCCAGATCAAGTTTCTTACATCGTGATTCATTCTGGTTTTATTTGTATCAAGAAGAAATTGCCAAATCTCCAAACAGTGCAAATTGGAATCACTTCGGTTAAAAGTGGGATAACTTCTTCATCATAAGTGCAATGATATTGATTCAACTTCAGGATGATTCTACACTGATTTATGAGTCCAAATCAAGCTTCTTACATCGTGATTCATTTTGGTTTTATTTGTATCAAGAAGAAATTGCCAAATCTCCAAACATGGCAGACTGGAATCACTACGGTTAAAAGTGGGATAACTTCTTCATCATAAGTCCAATGATATTGATTCAACTTCAGGATGATTATAAACTGACTTATGAGTACAGATCAAGCTTCTTACATCGTGATTTATTCTGGTTTTATTTGTACCAAGAAGAAATTGCCAAATCTCCAAACAGGATAAACTGGAATCACTACGGTTAAAAGTGGGATAACTTCTTCATCATAAGTCCAATGATATTGATTCAACTTCAGGATGATTCTACACTGATTAATGAGTCCAAATGAATCTTCTTACATCGTGATTCTTTCTGGTTTTAATGGTATCAAGAATAAGTTGCCAAGTCTCCAAAGAGGGCAAACTGGAATCACTTCGGTTAAAAGTGGGATAACTTCTTCATCATAAGTCCAATGATATTGATTCAACTTCAGGGTGATTCTACACTGATTAATGAGTCCAAATCAAGATTCTTACATCGTGATTCATACTGGTTTTATTAGTATCAAGAATAAATTCCCAAATCTCTAACAGGGCAAACTGGAATCACTTCGGTTAAAAGTGGGATAACTTCTTCATCATAAGTCCAATGATATTGATTCAACTTCAGGATGATTATAAACTGATTTATGAGTCCAGATCAAGCTTCTTACATCGTGATTCATTCTGGTTTTATTTGTATCAAGAATAAATTTCCAAATCTCCAAACATGGTAAACTGGAATCACTACGGTTAAAAGTGGGATAACTTCTTCATCATAAGTCCAATGATATTGATTCAACTTCAGGATGATTCTACACTGATTAATGAGTCCAAATCAAGCTTCGTACATCGTGATTCATTCTGGTTTTATTAGTATCAAGAATAAATTACCAAATCTCCAAACAGGGCAAACTGGAATAACTTCGGTTAAAAGTGGGATAACTTCTTCATCATAAGTGCAATGATATTGATTCAACTTCAGGAAGATTCTAAACTGATTTATGAGTCCAGATCAAGTTTCTTACATCGTGATTCATTCTGGTTTTATTTGTATCAAGAAGAAATTGTCAAATCTCCAAACAGGATAAACTGGAATCACTACGGTTAAACGTGGGATAACTTCTTCGACATAAGTCTAATGATATTGATTCAACTTCAGGATGATTCTACACTGATTTATGAGTCCAAATCAAGCTTCTTACATCGTGATTCATTTTGGTTTTATTTGTATCAAGAAGAAATTGTCAAATCTCCAAATAGGGCAAACTGGAATCACTTCGGTTAAAAGTGGGATAACTTCTTCATCATAACTCCAATGATATTGGTTCAACTTCAGGGTGACTCTACACTGATTAATGAGTCCAAATCAAGCTTCTTACATCGTGATTCATTCTGGTTTTATTAGTATCAAGAATAAATTCCCAAATCTCTAAACAGGGCAAACTGGAATCACTTCGGTTAAAAGTGGGATAACTTCTTCATCATAAGTCCAATGATATTGATTCAACTTCAGGATGATTATAAACTGATTTATGAGTCCAGATCAAGCTTCTTACATCGTGATTCATTCTGGTTTTATTTGTATCAAGAATAAATTTCCAAATCTCCAAACATGGTAAACTGGAATCACTACGGTTAAAAGTGGGATAACTTCTTCATCATAAGTCCAACGATATTGATTCAACTTCAGGATGATTCTACACTGATTAATGAGTCCAAATCAAGCTTCTTACATCGTGATTCATTCTGGTTTTATTAGTATCAAGAATAAATTACCAAATCTCCAAACAGGGCAAACTGGAATAACTTCGGTTAAAAGTGGGATAACTTCTTCATCATAAGTGCAATGATATTGATTCAACTTCAGGATGATTCTAAACTGATTTATGAGTCCAGATCAAGTTTCTTACATCGTGATTCATTCTGGTTTTATTTGTATCAAGAAGAAATTGCCAAATCTCCAAACAGGATAAACTGGAATCACTACGGTTAAACGTGGGATAACTTCTTCGACATAAGTCTAATGATATTGATTCAACTTCAGGATGATTCTACACTGATTTATGAGTCCAAATCAAGCTTCTTACATCGTGATTCATTTTGGTTTTATTTGTATCAAGAAGAAATTGTCAAATCTCCAAAGAGGGCAAACTGGAATCACTTCGGTTAAAAGTGGGATAACTTCTTCATCATAACTCCAATGATATTGGTTCAACTTCAGGGTGACTCTACACTGATTAATGAGTCCAAATAAAGCTTCTTACATCGTTATTCATTCTGGTTTTATTAGTATCAAGAATAAATTCCCAAATCCCCAAACAGGACAAACTGGAATCATTTTGGTTAAAAGTGGGATAACTTCTTCATCATAACTCATATAATCTTGAGTCAACTTCAGGGTGATTCGACACTGATTTATGAGTCCAAATCAAGCTTCTTACATCGTGATTCATTCTGGTTTTATTAGTATCAAGAAGAAATTTCCAAATCTCAAAACAGGGCAAACTGGAATCACTTCGGTTAAAAGTGGGATAACTTCTTCGTCATAAGTCCAATGATATTGATTTAACTTCAGGATGATTCTAAACTGCTTTATGAGTCCAGATCAAGTTTCTTACATCGTGATTCATTCTGGTTTTATTTGTATCAAGAAGAAATTGCCAAATCTCCAAACAGGGCAAATTGGAATCACTTCGGTTAAAAGTGGGATAACTTCTTCATCATAACTCCAATGATATTGATTCAACTTCAGGGTGATTCTACACTGATTAATGATTCCAAATCAAGCTTCTTACATCGTGATTCATTCTGGTTTTATTAGTATCAAGAATAAATTCCCAAATCTCCAAACAGGCCAAACTGGAATCACTTCGGTCAAAAGTGGGATAACTTCTTCATCATAAGTCCAATGATATTGATTCGACTTCAGGGTGATTCGACACTTATTTATGAGTCCATATCAAGTTTCTTACATCATGATTCATTGTGGTTTTATTAGTATCTTGAAGAAATTGCCAAATCTCCAAACAGGGCAAACTGGAATCACTTCGGATAAAAGTGGGATAACTTCTTCATCATAACTCCAATGATATTGATTCAACTTCAGGGTTATTCTACACTGATTAATGATTCTAAATCAAGCTTCTTACATCGTGATTCGTTCTGGTTTTATTAGTATTAAGAATAAATTCCCAAATCTCCAAACAGGACAAACTGGAATCACTTCGGTTAAAAGTGGGATAACTTCTTCATCATAAGTCCAATGATATTGATTCAACTTCAGGATGATTCTAAGCTTATTTATGAGTCCAGATCAAGTTTCTTACATCGTGATTCATTCTGGTTTTATTTGTATCAAGAAGAAATTGCCAAATCTCCAAACAGGGTAAACTGGAATCACTACGGTTAAAAGTGGGATAACTTCTTCATCATAAGTCCGATGATATTGATTCAACTTCAGGATGATTCTACACTGATTTATGAGTCCAAATCAAGCTTCTTACATCGTGATTCATTCTGGTTTTATTTGTATCAAGAAGAAATTGCCAAATACCTTAGATTAGTTAATACTAATTTTCGACTTTCTAATTCTTCTGAAGGGTTACCTATAAAATGCATTGATATAGTATGTAGCATTACTTCTACAGCATTTTCTTTTTCTATTTCTTCATAGAATTCATCTTCTTGCTTAATAATTTTTTCTTTGTGGTTAATAATTTGTAATCTTTCATATTCGTTTAGGGCATTATCCCACCAATTTCTTAAAGCTCCAGTAAATCCTGCTATTAGTAATAGACAAGCTTGTTTATCTTTATCTCTTCTATCGCCTGTTTTATAGGCTGTAGCAGCCATAGCCATTTCTTGTAATAATTTTAAAATTTCATATTCTGATAATCCATCTATATCCCATGTATATATTCCTTCACCATTATAAATGTTTGATTGTTGTCTATTTTCTTCTAATAAGTCTGGTGGAGTATATCTTTTAGGATACGGTTTTTTAGATTTATAATTATTTCTTATTTTACTTATTTCTTGAGTATCTGAATCTGTATCATAAATATTTTCATCTTCTTCTCCTATGGTATTTATTACTTTTCCTTTATCTATATTGTCTAATCTATGTGCTATTGATTTTAAAACTTCGTTATTTGGAAAATTTACTTCTGTTTTTGGTATTGTTATAAGTGGTTTTGATGTTGTTGAAAATGGATGTTGTACTTCGTTATTTTCTATTTTATTGTCTATATAATTTATTTGTTTTGCTATTGTATGTAAAATTTGAGTTTGATAATTATTTTGTTGATAAACTTCTTTTATATCTCCTTTAGTTGCTGTATCGTTAACGTTTAGGTTGGCTCCTGTTTTAAAGGGTGTTGCTATTATTTTTCTTTGAGGAGTTTCAATTTTAATTTCTGCTAAAGGTGGATGTATAGATTTTGTTTTATTTCCATCGGTTTTTTCCCATACTTGAGATAGACTAATATTTGTATTAATTTCTTTGAATGGATAATTTATGTCTTTATTAGATAAATATAGTTCTAGCCAAGTAAAGAATGGAATATTTATTTCTTTTTCTTGTATAAATTTATACCATTGATTTCTGAACTCTATTGTTTGTTCTTTATTATATTTGTTGAAATACCATATTCGTTTTTCTTTATTTGTTATTGAATAAAAATCTTCTTTTAGGAAATTTTTATCTATTATAAATTCTTTTGTGATTACATTTACTGATTGAAAATCAGAAGGGGTTGGAGAAGTTGGATAGGATCTTCTTTCGGGTACCGCTATTGGTGTTTCGAATTTTACTAAATTCTCTTGGTTAGGTTTTGAACTTTCTACTTCTGATTCTGCACTAGATTGTCCGGTTTGAAATTCAGAATATACGGATCTTGGTCTAGGTTCTGAAAATGAACTTCTTGAATGGTATGAACTAATTCTAGGTGGAATAGGTTCTCTAAATGATCCAAATCGTAATAATATTTTACCATCTGGTTGTTCAACTATTTTTTGAATACTTCTTTGTTCAAAATTTCTTAATGGTTGAGGATCAGTTATTTTCCATTGTTCAGGAATAGTAATTTCATTCCAGTTTAATTGCTTAGGTGCATAAGTAGATACGGGTGTGTCTTTACTATGTACAGATAATATAGTTGTTTCTCCTTTATCATCTTGTAATATGCATCTTGGATTAAATTCAGAATTTGTTTGTTTAAAATAGATTCGGTAAAGTAGTAAATAACCATGTCGTTCATTTTGGAATTTTAATTCAGGTAAATGAATATTTAATACAAGAGTATTTAAAATTGTTTGATCATGTAGACTTACTTGGAAATTTGGTGCACAATTAAAGTATACAGCTCCATTGCATAAATTTGTTTGTACTACACCGAGAAGTGAGTCTTCAAATTTTAATAAAGTTTTGTCTCTTAAAAGCATTAATACAGGTTGATCTATTCCGGTTCTTGATAATGGTTTAAGAGCGATTTGAATTAGTCCAAAATGGATATAATTAAATCCTTTTTGTTTATATTTATCTAAAGCTAATGATGATAATAATTTAATCTCTTCAAATTCATGTTGAAGTGATATAGTTTGTTCATGTTCTTTAATTGAATATGCAGATTTAAAGTCAAATGTTCCAATTTGATATATTTGTTCTGGATTAACATGTGGTAAATGATTTTTTGATAATTCATTGTTTAAAGATGAAATTTTTGTTATAATTTCTCTTGAATTAATAGTTGATTCAGATTTTGAAGCTTGTTTAGGTTTAAACAATTTTCTAATCGAAGATGCCATTGAAACCTAGTTTCTATGCATACTAAACTGAAGACGTACCAGGTTCGGGTTTGACGCAACTGGACCTTACCAACGGGTTTACTGCCTACCTAGGTCTTACACCGGGAACGGAACTTCACAGCGTCTAGCTCGGAGATGGTGAGAGTTCAAGTTTAGGATGAAAGGCTTGGTTTCAAAAACGGTTTTTAGAAAATTGCTTAAAACTTTTGAAAATTATTTTAAAAGATTTAAAAATTGATCGATTTAGCCTGATACCAGAAAACTTACAAGGTTCCCCGATACTTTAATACACCGTATTAACTCTTCTTTTGGATATTAAAAAGTATTAACGGATAATCAAAGGTGCGAAGGGTTCGGGTTGTTTACGTAAAACTAGACCTTGTATTTTGAAAGCGTATAAATGATTAAAACCTTTTTATTTTATTAACTTGAATTTGATTACAATATTTAAAGACTTACAAAGTTTTGGAATAGGGCGTTTTCGAAGAAAATTTCGAAATTACAGTTTTTGAGTGAGAATATTTTTTTTTTAGAGAGAGAAAGCTTAAGAGAAAATCTGATGTCCCCTTTGCCTCCCTTGCTTGCCTATTTATAGATGAAGAGGTTGCTTAGATCGTTGACACTTGTCGCTCATCTGACGGTGCCGACATCGTGCTTATGTCATTGCATATGTCATCCTTGATTATGTCATGCTTGCGTCATGCTTGCATCATCTTTGCTTACTCCATGCTTCCATCATGCTTGCGTCATCTTCGGATATATTTATTAATTACAGAAAATAGACTCTATATTATTTAGATACAGGTGATTCGACACTGATTTATGAGTCCAAATCAAGCTTCTTACATCGTGACTCATTCTGTTTTATTAGTATCAAGATGAAATTGCCAAATCTCCAAACAGGAGCAAACTGGAATTACTTCGGTTAAAAGTGGAATAACTTCTTCATCATAACTCCTATGATATTGATTCAACTTCAGGGTGATTCGACACTGATTTATGAGTCCAAATCAAGCTTCTTACATCTTGATTCATTCTGGTTTTATTAGTATCAAGAAGAAATTGCCAAATCTCCAAACAGGACAAACTGGATTCACTTCGGTTAAAAGTGGGATAACTTCTTTATCATAACTCCAATGATATTGATTCAACTTCAGGATGATTCTAAACTGACTTATGAGTCCAAATCAAGTTTCTTACATCGTGATTCATTCTGGTTTTATTAGTATCAAGAAGAAATTGCCAAATCTCCAAACAGGCAAACTGGAATCACTTCGGTTAAAAGTGGGATAACTTCTTCATCATAACTCCTATGATCTTGATTCAACTTCAGGATGATTCTACACTGATTGATGAGTCCAAATCAAGCTTCTTACATCGTGATTCATTCTGGTTTTATTAGTATCAAGAAGAAATTGCCAAATCTCCAAACAGGGCAAACTGGAATCACTTCGGTTAAAAGTGGGATAACTTCTTCATCATAACTCCAATGATATTGATTCAACTTCAGGGTGATTCTACACTGATTTATGAGTCCAAATCAAGCTTCTTACATCGTGATTCATTCTGGTTTTATTAGTATCAAGAAGAAATTGCCAAATCTCCAAACAGGGCAACTGGAATCACTTCGGTTAAAAGTGGGATAACTTCTTCATCATAAGTCCAATGATATTGATTCAACTTCAGGGTGATTCTACACTGATTTATGAGTCCAAATCAAGCTTCTTACATCGTGATTCATTCTGGTTTTATTAGTATCAAGAAGAAATTGCCAAATCTCCAAACAGGGCAAACTGGAATCACTTCGGTTAAAAGTGGGATAACTTCTTCATCATAACTCCAATGATATTGATTCAACTTCAGGGTGATTCTACACTGATTAATGAGTCCAAATCAAGCTTCTTACATCGTGATTCATTCTGGTTTTATTAGTATCAAGAAGAAATTGCCAAATCTCCAAACAGGGCAAACTGGAATCACTTCGGTTAAAAGTGGGATAACTTCTTCATCATAACTCCAATGATATTGATTCAACTTCAGGGTGATTCTACACTGATTTATGAGTCCAAATCAAGCTTCTTACATCGTGATTCATTCTGGTTTTATTAGTATCAAGAAGAAATTCCCAAATCTCCAAACAGGGCAAACTGGAATCACTTCGGTTAAAAGTGGGATAACTTCTTCATCATAACTCCAATGATATTGATTCAACTTCAGGATGATTCTAAGCTGATTTATGAGTCCAAATCAAGCTTCTTACATCGTGATTCATTCTGGTTTTATTAGTATCAAGAAGAAATTGCCAAATCTCCAAACAGGGCAAACTGGAATCACTTCGGTTAAAAGTGGGATAACTTCTTCATCATAACTCCAATGATATTGATTCAACTTCAGGGTGATTCTACACTGATTTATGAGTCCAAATCAAGCTTCTTACATCGTGATTCATTCTGGTTTTATTAGTATCAAGAATAAATTGCCAAATCTCCAAACAGGGCAAACTGGAATCACTTCGGTTAAAAGTGGGATAACTTCTTCATCATAACTCCAATGATATTGATTCAACTTCAGGGTGATTCTACACTGATTTATGAGTCCAAATCAAGCTTCTTACATCGTGATTCATTCTGGTTTTATTTGTATCAAGAAGAAATTGCCAAATCTCCAAACAGGGCAAACTGGAATCACTTCGGTTAAAAGTGGGATAACTTCTTCATCATAACTCCAATGATATTGATTCAACTTCAGGGTGATTCTACACTGATTAATGAGTCCAAATCAAGCTTCTTACATCGTGATTCATTCTGGTTTTATTAGTATCAAGAAGAAATTGCCAAATCTCCAAACAGGGCAAACTGGAATCACTTCGGTTAAAAGTGGGATAACTTCTTCATCATAACTCCAATGATATTGATTCAACTTCAGGGTGATTCTAACTGATTTATGAGTCCAAATCAATCTTCTTACATCGTGATTCATTCTGGTTTTATTAGTATCAAGAAGAAATTGCCAAATCTCCAAACAGGGTAAACTGGAATCACTTCGGTTAAAAGTGGGATAACTTCTTCATCATAACTCCAATGATATTGATTCAACTTCAGGGTGATTCTACACTGATTTATGAGTCCAAATCAAGCTTCTTACATCGTGATTCATTCTGGTTTTATTAGTATCAAGAAGAAATTGCCAAATCTCCAAACAGGGCAAACTGGAATCACTTCGGTTAAAAGTGGGATAACTTCTTCATCATAACTCCAATGATATTGATTCAACTTCAGGGTGATTCTACACTGATTATGAGTCCAAATCAAGCTTCTTACATCGTGATTCATTCTGGTTTTATTAGTATCAAGAAGAAATTGCCAAATCTCCAAACAGGTAAACTGGAATCACTTCGGTTAAAAGTGGGATAACTTCTTCATCATAACTCCTATGATATTGATTCAACTTCAGGGTGATGATCCACTGATTTATGAGTCCAAATCAAGTTCTTACATCGTGATTCATTCTGGTTTTATTAGTATCAAGAAGAAATTGCCAAATCTCCAAACAGGGTAAACTGGAATCACTTCGGTTAAAAGTGGGATAACTTCTTCATCATAACTCCTATGATCTTGATTCAACTTCAGGGTGATTCTACACTGATTTATGAGTCCAAATCAAGCTTCTTACATCGTGATTCATTCTGGTTTTATTAGTATCAAGAAGAAATTGCCAAATCTCCAAACAGGGCAAACTGGAATCACTTCGGTTAAAAGTGGGATAACTTCTTCATCATAACTCCTATGATATTGATTCAACTTCAGGGTGATTCTACACTGATTAATGAGTCCAAATCAAGCTTCTTACATCGTGATTCATTCTGGTTTTATTAGTATCAAGAAGAAATTGCCAAATCTCCAAACAGGGCAAACTGGAATCACTTCGGTTAAAAGTGGGATAACTTCTTCATCATAACTCCTATGATATTGATTCAACTTCAGGGTGATTCTACACTGATTTATGAGTCCAAATCAAGCTTCTTACATCGTGATTCATTCTGGTTTTATTAGTATCAAGAAGAAATTGCCAAATCTCCAAACAGGGAAACTGGAATCACTTCGGTTAAAAGTGGGATAACTTCTTCATCATAACTCCAATGATATTGATTCAACTTCAGGGTGATTCTACACTGATTAATGAGTCCAAATCAAGCTTCTTACATCGTGATTCATTCTGGTTTTATTAGTATCAAGAATAAATTGCCAAATCTCCAAACAGGACAAACTGGAATCACTTCGGTTAAAAGTGGGATAACTTCTTCATCATAACTCCAATGATATTGATTCAACTTCAGGGTGATTCTACACTGATTTATGAGTCCAAATCAAGCTTCTTACATCGTGATTCATTCTGGTTTTATTAGTATCAAGAAGAAATTGCCAAATCTCCAAACAGGTAAACTGGAATCACTTCGGTTAAAAGTGGGATAACTTCTTCATCATAAGTCCAATGATATTGATTCAACTTCAGGGTGATTCTACACTGATTTATGAGTCCAAATCAAGCTTCTTACATCGTGATTCATTCTGGTTTTATTAGTATCAAGAAGAAATTGCCAAATCTCCAAACAGGGCAAACTGGAATCACTTCGGTTAAAAGTGGGATAACTTCTTCATCATAACTCCAATGATATTGATTCAACTTCAGGATGATTCTACACTGATTTATGAGTCCAAATCAAGCTTCTTACATCGTGATTCATTCTGGTTTTATTAGTATCAAGAAGAAATTGCCAAATCTCCAAACAGGGCAAACTGGAATCACTTCGGTTAAAAGTGGGATAACTTCTTCATCATAAGTCCAATGATATTGATTCAACTTCAGGATGATTCTACACTGATTTATGAGTCCAAATCAAGCTTCTTACATCGTGATTCATTCTGGTTTTATTAGTATCAAGAAGAAATTGCCAAATCTCCAAACAGGGTAAACTGGAATCACTTCGGTTAAAAGTGGGATAACTTCTTCATCATAACTCCAATGATATTGATTCAACTTCAGGGTGATTCTACACTGATTTATGAGTCCAAATCAAGCTTCTTACATCGTGATTCATTCTGGTTTTATTAGTATCAAGAAGAAATTGCCAAATCTCCAAACAGGGCAAACTGGAATCACTTCGGTTAAAAGTGGGATAACTTCTTCATCATAACTCCAATGATATTGATTCAACTTCAGGGTGATTCTAAACTGATTTATGAGTCCAAATCAAGCTTCTTACATCGTGATTCATTCTGGTTTTATTTGTATCAAGAAGAAATTGCCAAATCTCCAAACAGGGTAAACTGGAATCACTTCGGTTAAAAGTGGGATAACTTCTTCATCATAACTCCAATGATATTGATTCAACTTCAGGGTGATTCTACACTGATTAATGAGTCCAAATCAAGCTTCTTACATCGTGATTCATTCTGGTTTTATTAGTATCAAGAAGAAATTGCCAAATCTCCAAACAGGGCAAACTGGAATCACTTCGGTTAAAAGTGGGATAACTTCTTCATCATAACTCCAATGATATTGATTCAACTTCAGGGTGATTCTACACTGATTAATGAGTCCAAATCAAGCTTCTTACATCGTGATTCATTCTGGTTTTATTAGTATCAAGAAGAAATTCCCAAATCTCCAAACAGGGCAAACTGGAATCACTTCGGTTAAAAGTGGGATAACTTCTTCATCATAAGTCCAATGATATTGATTCAACTTCAGGATGATTCTAAACTGATTTATGAGTCCAAATCAAGCTTCTTACATCGTGATTCATTCTGGTTTTATTTGTATCAAGAAGAAATTGCCAAATCTCCAAACAGGGTAAACTGGAATCACTTCGGTTAAAAGTGGGATAACTTCTTCATCATAAGTCCAATGATATTGATTCAACTTCAGGATGATTCTACACTGATTTATGAGTCCAAATCAAGCTTCTTACATCGTGATTCATTCTGGTTTTATTAGTATCAAGAATAAATTCCCAAATCTCCAAACAGGGCAAACTGGAATCACTTCGGTTAAAAGTGGGATAACTTCTTCATCATAAGTCCAATGATATTGATTCAACTTCAGGATGATTCTAAACTGATTTATGAGTCCAGATCAAGCTTCTTACATCGTGATTCATTCTGGTTTTATTTGTATCAAGAAGAAATTGCCAAATCTCCAAACAGGGTAAACTGGAATCACTTCGGTTAAAAGTGGGATAACTTCTTCATCATAACTCCAATGATATTGATTCAACTTCAGGGTGATTCTACACTGATTATGAGTCCAAATCAAGCTTCTTACATCGTGATTCATTCTGGTTTTATTAGTATCAAGAAGAAATTGCCAAATCTCCAAACAGGGCAAACTGGAATCACTTCGGTTAAAAGTGGGATAACTTCTTCATCATAACTCCAATGATATTGATTCAACTTCAGGGTGATTCTACACTGATTTATGAGTCCAAATCAAGCTTCTTACATCGTGATTCATTCTGGTTTTATTAGTATCAAGAATAAATTCCCAAATCTCCAAACAGGGCAAACTGGAATCACTTCGGTTAAAAGTGGGATAACTTCTTCATCATAACTCCTATGATATTGATTCAACTTCAGGGTGATTCTACACTGATTTATGAGTCCAAATCAAGCTTCTTACATCGTGATTCATTCTGGTTTTATTAGTATCAAGAAGAAATTGCCAAATCTCCAAACAGGGCAAACTGGAATCACTTCGGTTAAAAGTGGGATAACTTCTTCATCATAACTCCAATGATATTGATTCAACTTCAGGATGATTCTACACTGATTTATGAGTCCAAATCAAGCTTCTTACATCGTGATTCATTCTGGTTTTATTAGTATCAAGAAGAAATTGCCAAATCTCCAAACAGGGCAAACTGGAATCACTTCGGTTAAAAGTGGGATAACTTCTTCATCATAACTCCAATGATATTGATTCAACTTCAGGGTGATTCTACACTGATTAATGAGTCCAAATCAAGCTTCTTACATCGTGATTCATTCTGGTTTTATTAGTATCAAGAATAAATTCCCAAATCTCCAAACAGGGCAAACTGGAATCACTTCGGTTAAAAGTGGGATAACTTCTTCATCATAAGTCCAATGATATTGATTCAACTTCAGGGTGATTCGACACTGATTTATGAGTCCAAATCAAGTTTCTTACATCGTGATTCATTCTGGTTTTATTAGTATCAAGAAGAAATTGCCAAATCTCCAAACAGGGCAAACTGGAATCACTTCGGTTAAAAGTGGGATAACTTCTTCATCATAACTCCAATGATATTGATTCAACTTCAGGGTGATTCTACACTGATTAATGAGTCCAAATCAAGCTTCTTACATCGTGATTCATTCTGGTTTTATTAGTATCAAGAAGAAATTGCCAAATCTCCAAACAGGGCAAACTGGAATCACTTCGGTTAAAAGTGGGATAACTTCTTCATCATAAGTCCAATGATATTGATTCAACTTCAGGATGATTCTAAACTGATTTATGAGTCCAAATCAAGTTTCTTACATCGTGATTCATTCTGGTTTTATTTGTATCAAGAAGAAATTGCCAAATCTCCAAACAGGGTAAACTGGAATCACTTCGGTTAAAAGTGGGATAACTTCTTCATCATAAGTCCTAATGATATTGATTCAACTTCAGGATGATTCTACACTGATTTATGAGTCCAAATCAAGCTTCTTACATCGTGATTCATTCTGGTTTTATTTGTATCAAGAAGAAATTGCAAATCTCCAAACAGGGCAAACTGGAATCACTTCGGTTAAAAGTGGGATAACTTCTTCATCATAACTCCAATGATATTGATTCAACTTCAGGGTGATTCTACACTGATTAATGAGTCCAAATCAAGCTTCTTACATCGTGATTCATTCTGGTTTTATTAGTATCAAGAATAAATTCCCAAATCTCCAAACAGGGACAAACTGGAATCACTTCGGTTAAAAGTGGGATAACTTCTTCATCATAACTCCAATGATATTGATTCAACTTCAGGGTGATTCTACACTGATTTATGAGTCCAAATCAAGCTTCTTACATCGTGATTCATTCTGGTTTTATTAGTATCAAGAAGAAATTGCCAAATCTCCAAACAGGGCAAACTGGAATCACTTCGGTTAAAAGTGGGATAACTTCTTCATCATAAGTCCAATGATATTGATTCAACTTCAGGATGATTCTAAACTGATTTATGAGTCCAGATCAAGTTTCTTACATCGTGATTCATTCTGGTTTTATTTGTATCAAGAAGAAATTGCCAAATCTCCAAACAGGGCAAACTGGAATCACTTCGGTTAAAAGTGGGATAACTTCTTCATCATAACTCCAATGATATTGATTCAACTTCAGGGTGATTCTACACTGATTAATGAGTCCAAATCAAGCTTCTTACATCGTGATTCATTCTGGTTTTATTAGTATCAAGAATAAATTCCCAAATCTCCAAACAGGGCAAACTGGAATCACTTCGGTTAAAAGTGGGATAACTTCTTCATCATAAGTCCAATGATATTGATTCAACTTCAGGGTGATTCTACACTGATTTATGAGTCCAAATCAAGTTTCTTACATCGTGATTCATTCTGGTTTTATTAGTATCAAGAAGAAATTGCCAAATCTCCAAACAGGGCAAACTGGAATCACTTCGGTTAAAAGTGGGATAACTTCTTCATCATAACTCCAATGATATTGATTCAACTTCAGGGTGATTCTACACTGATTAATGAGTCCAAATCAAGCTTCTTACATCGTGATTCATTCTGGTTTTATTAGTATCAAGAATAAATTCCCAAATCTCCAAACAGGACAAACTGGAATCACTTCGGTTAAAAGTGGGATAACTTCTTCATCATAAGTCCAATGATATTGATTCAACTTCAGGATGATTCTAACTTATTTATGAGTCCAGATCAAGTTTCTTACATCGTGATTCATTCTGGTTTTATTTGTATCAAGAAGAAATTGCCAAATCTCCAAACAGGGTAAACTGGAATCACTACGGTTAAAAGTGGGATAACTTCTTCATCATAAGTCCAATGATATTGATTCAACTTCAGGATGATTCTACACTGATTTATGAGTCCAAATCAAGCTTCTTACATCGTGATTCATTCTGGTTTTATTTGTATCAAGAAGAAATTGCCAAATCTCCAAACAGGGCAAACTGGAATCACTTCGGTTAAAATTGGGATAACTTCTTCATCATAACTCCAATGATATTGATTCAACTTCAGGGTGATTCTACACTGATTAATGAGTCCAAATCAAGCTTCTTACATCGTGATTCATTCTGGTTTTATTAGTATCAAGAATAAATTCCCAAATCTCCAAACAGGACAAACTGGAATCACTTCGGTTAAAAGTGGGATAACTTCTTCATCATAAGTCCTATGATATTGATTCAACTTCAGGGTGATTCGACACTGATTTATGAGTCCAAATCAAGCTTCTTACATCGTGATTCATTCTGGTTTTATTAGTATCAAGAAGAAATTGCCAAATCTCCAAACAGGGCAAACTGGAATCACTTCGGTTAAAAGTGGGATAACTTCTTCATCATAAGTCCAATGATATTGATTCAACTTCAGGATGATTCTACACTGATTTATGAGTCCAAATCAAGCTTCTTACATCGTGATTCATTCTGGTTTTATTGTATCAAGAAGAAATTGCCAAATCTCCAAACAGGGCAAACTGGAATCACTTCGGTTAAAAGTGGGATAACTTCTTCATCATAAGTCCAATGATATTGATTCAACTTCAGGATGATTCTACACTGATTAATGAGTCCAAATCAAGCTTCTTACATCGTGATTCATTTCTGGTTTTAATGGTATCAAGAATAAGTTGCCAAATCTCCAAAGAGGGCAAACTGGAATCACTTCGGTTAAAAGTGGGATAACTTCTTCATCATAAGTCCAATGATATTGATTCAACTTCAGGGTGATTCTACACTGATTAATGAGTCCAAATCAAGCTTCTTACATCGTGATTCATTCTGGTTTTATTAGTATCAAGAATAAATTCCCAAATCTCCAAACAGGCCAAACTGGAATCACTTCGGTTAAAAGTGGGATAACTTCTTCATCATAAGTCCAATGATATTGATTCAACTTCAGGGTGATTTGACACTGATTTATGAGTCCAGATCAAGTTTCTTACATCGTGATTCATTCTGGTTTTATTAGTATCAAGAAGAAATTGCCAAATCTCCAAACAGGGCAAACTGGAATCACTTCGGTTAAAAGTGGGATAACTTCTTCATCATAACTCCAATGATATTGATTCAACTTCAGGGTGATTCTACACTGATTAATGAGTCCAAATCAAGCTTCTTACATCGTGATTCATTCTGGTTTTATTAGTATCAAGAATAAATTCCCAAATCTCCAAACAGGACAAACTGGAATCACTTCGGTTAAAAGTGGGATAACTTCTTCATCATAAGTCCAATGATATTGATTCAACTTCAGGATGATTCTACACTGATTTATGAGTCCAGTCAAGCTTCTTACATCGTGATTCATTCTGGTTTTATTTGTATCAAGAAGAAATTGCCAAATCTCCAAACATGGTAAACTGGAATCACTACGGTTAAAAGTGGGATAACTTCTTCATCATAAGTCCAATGATATTGATTCAACTTCAGGATGATTCTACACTGATTTATGAGTCCAAATCAAGCTTCTTACATCGTGATTCATTCTGGTTTTATTAGTATCAAGAAGAAATTGCCAAATCTCCAAACAGGGCAAACTGGAATCACTTCGGTTAAAAGTGGGATAACTTCTTCATCATAACTCCAATGATATTGATTCAACTTCAGGGTGATTCTACACTGATTAATGAGTCCAAATCAAGCTTCTTACATCGTGATTCATTCTGGTTTTATTAGTATCAAGAATAAATTGCCAAATCTCCAAACAGGCAAACTGGAATCACTTCGGTTAAAAGTGGGATAACTTCTTCATCATAAGTCCAATGATATTGATTCAACTTCAGGATGATTCTACACTGATTTATGAGTCCAAATCAAGCTTCTTACATCGTGATTCATTCTGGTTTTATTTGTATCAAGAAGAAATTGCCAAATCTCCAAACAGGTAAACTGGAATCACTACGGTTAAAAGTGGGATAACTTCTTCATCATAAGTCCAATGATATTGATTCAACTTCAGGATGATTCTACACTGATTTATGAGTCCAAATCAAGCTTCTTACATCGTGATTCATTCTGGTTTTATTTGTATCAAGAAGAAATTGCCAAATCTCCAAACAGGACAAACTGGAATCACTTCGGTTAAAAGTGGGATAACTTCTTCATCATAAGTCCAATGATATTGATTCAACTTCAGGATGATTCTACACTGATTTATGAGTCCAAATCAAGCTTCTTACATCGTGATTCATTCTGGTTTTATTTGTATCAAGAAGAAATTGCCAAATCTCCAAACAGGGCAAACTGGAATCACTACGGTTAAAAGTGGGATAACTTCTTCATCATAAGTCCAATGATATTGATTCAACTTCAGGATGATTCTACACTGATTTATGAGTCCAAATCAAGCTTCTTACATCGTGATTCATTCTGGTTTTATTGGTATCAAGAATAATTGCCAAATCTCCAAACAGGGTAAACTGGAATCACTTCGGTTAAAAGTGGGATAACTTCTTCATCATAAGTCCAATGATATTGATTCAACTTCAGGGTGATTCTACACTGATTAATGAGTCCAAATCAAGCTTCTTACATCGTGATTCATTCTGGTTTTATTAGTATCAAGAATAAATTCCCAAATCTCCAAACAGGGCAAACTGGAATCACTTCGGTTAAAAGTGGGATAACTTCTTCATCATAAGTCCAATGATATTGATTCAACTTCAGGATGATTCTAAACTGATTTATGAGTCCAAATCAAGCTTCTTACATCGTGATTCATTCTGGTTTTATTTGTATCAAGAAGAAATTGCCAAATCTCCAAACAGGAAAACTGGAATCACTTCGGTTAAAAGTGGGATAACTTCTTCATCATAAGTCCAATGATATTGATTCAACTTCAGGATGATTCTACACTGATTAATGAGTCCAAATCAAGCTTCTTACATCGTGATTCATTCTGGTTTTATTGTATCAAGAATAAATTGCCAAATCTCCAAACAGGGCAAACTGGAATCACTTCGGTTAAAAGTGGGATAACTTCTTCATCATAAGTCCAATGATATTGATTCAACTTCAGGGTGATTCTACACTGATTAATGAGTCCAAATCAAGCTTCTTACATCGTGATTCATTCTGGTTTTATTAGTATCAAGAATAAATTCCCAAATCTCCAAACAGGGCAAACTGGAATCACTTCGGTTAAAAGTGGGATAACTTCTTCATCATAACTCCAATGATATTGATTCAACTTCAGGGTGATTCTACACTGATTTATGAGTCCAAATCAAGCTTCTTACATCGTGATTCATTCTGGTTTTATTAGTATCAAGAAGAAATTGCCAAATCTCCAAACAGGGCAAACTGGAATCACTTCGGTTAAAAGTGGGATAACTTCTTCATCATAAGTCCAATGATATTGATTCAACTTCAGGGTGATTCTACACTGATTAATGAGTCCAAATCAAGCTTCTTACATCGTGATTCATTCTGGTTTTATTAGTATCAAGAAGAAATTGCCAAATCTCCAAACAGGGCAAACTGGAATCACTTCGGATAAAAGTGGGATAACTTCTTCATCATAAGTCCAATGATATTGATTCAACTTCAGGGTGATTCTACACTGATTAATGAGTCCAAATCAAGCTTCTTACATCGTGATTCATTCTGGTTTTATTAGTATCAAGAATAAATTCCCAAATCTCCAAACAGGACAAACTGGAATCACTTCGGTTAAAAGTGGGATAACTTCTTCATCATAAGTCCAATGATATTGATTCAACTTCAGGATGATTCTAACTGATTTATGAGTCCAGATCAAGTTTCTTACATCGTGATTCATTCTGGTTTTATTTGTATCAAGAAGAAATTGCCTAATCTCCAAACAGGGTAAACTGGAATCACTACGGTTAAAAGTGGGATAACTTCTTCATCATAAGTCCGATGATATTGATTCAACTTCAGGATGATTCTACACTGATTTATGAGTCCAAATCAAGCTTCTTACATCGTGATTCATTCTGGTTTTATTTGTATCAAGAAGAAATTGCCAAATCTCCAAACAGGGCAAACTGGAATCACTTCGGTTAAAATTGGGATAACTTCTTCATCATAACTCCAATGATATTGATTCAACTTAAGGGTGATTCTACACTGATTAATGAGTCCAAATCAAGCTTCTTACATAGTGATTCATTCTGGTTTTATTAGTATCAAGAATAAATTCCCAAATCTAGAAACAGGACAAACTGGAATCACTTCGGTTAAAAGTGGGATAAATTCTTCATCATAACTCCTATGATCTTGAGTCAACTTCAGGGTGATTCGGCACTGATTTATGAGTCCAAATCAAGCTTCTTACATAGTGATACATTCTGGTTTTATTAGTATCAAGAATAAATTCTCAAATCTCCAAATAGGACAAACTGGAATCACTTCGGTTAAAAGTGGGATAACTTCTTCATCATAAGTCCAATGATATTTATTCAACTTCAGGATGATTCTACACTGATTAATGAGTCCAAATCAATCTTCTTACATCGTGATTCTTTCTGGTTTTAATGGTATCAAGAATAAGTTGCCAAATCTCCAAACAGGACAAACTGGAATCACTTCGGTTAAAAGTGGGATAACTTCTTCATCATAAGTCCAATGATATTTATTCAACTTCAGGATGATTCTACACTGATTAATGAGTCCAAATCAATCTTCTTACATCGTGATTCTTTCTGGTTTTAATGGTATCAAGAATAAGTTGCCAAATCTCCAAAGAGGGCAAACTGGAATCACTTCGGTTAAAAGTGGGATAACTTCTTCATCATAAGTCCAATGATATTGATTCAACTTCAGGGTGATTCTACACTGATTAATGAGTCCAAATCAAGCTTCTTACATCGTGATTCATTCTGGTTTTATTAGTATCAAGAATAAATTCCCAAATCTCCAAACAGGCCAAACTGGAATCACTTCGGTTAAAAGTGGTATAACTTCTTCATCATAAGTCCAATGATATTGATTCGACTTCAGGGTGATTTGACACTGATTTATGAGTCCAGATCAAGTTTCTTACATCGTGATTCATTCTGGTTTTATTAGTATCAAGAAGAAATTGCCAAATCTCCAAACAGGGCAAACTGGAATCACTTCGGATAAAAGTGGGATAACTTCTTCATCATAACTCCAATGATATTGATTCAACTTCAGGGTGATTCTACACTGATTAATGAGTCTAAATCAAGCTTCTTACATCGTGATTCATTCTGGTTTTATTAGTATCAAGAATAAATTCCCAAATCTCCAAACAGGACAAACTGGAATCACTTCGGTTAAAAGTGGGATAACTTCTTCATCATAACTCCAATGATATTGATTCAACTTCAGGGTGATTCTACACTGATTAATGAGTCCAAATCAAGCTTCTTACATCGTGATTCATTCTGGTTTTATTAGTATCAAAAATAAATTGCCAAATCTCCAAACAGGACAAACTGGAATCACTACAGTTAAAAGTGGGATAACTTCTTCATCATAAGTCCAATGATATTGATTCAAATTCAGGATGATTCTACACTGATTTATGAGTCCAATCAAGCTTCTTACATCGTGATTTATTCTGGTTTTATTTTTATCAAGAAGAAATTGCCAAATCTCCAAACATGGTAAACTGGAATCACTACGGTTAAAAGTGGGATAACTTCTTCATCATAAGTCCAATGATATTGATTCAAATTCAGGATGATTCTACACTAATTTATGAGTCCAAATCAAGCTTCTTACATCGTGATTCATTCTGGTTTTATTTGTATCAAGAAGAAATTGCCAAATCTCCAAACAGGGACAAATTGGAATCACTTCGGTTAAAAGTGGGATAACTTCTTCATCATAAGTCCAATGATATTGATTCAACTTCAGGATTATTCTACACTGATTTATGAGTCCAAATCAAGCTTCTTACATCGTGATTCATTCTGGTTTTATTTGTATCAAGAAGAAATTGCCAAATCTCCAAACCTGGCAGACTGGAATCACTACGGTTAAAAGTGGGATAACTTCTTCATCATAAGTCCAATGATATTGATTCAACTTCAGGATGATTCTACACTGATTTAGGAGTCCAAATCAAGCTTCTTACATCGTGATTCTTTCTGGTTTTAATGGTATCAAGAATAAGTTGCCAAATCTCCAAAGAGGGTAAACTGGAATCACTTCGGTTAAAAGTGGGATAACTTCTTCATCATAAGTCCAATGATATTGATTCAAATTCAGGGTGATTCTACACTGATTAATGAGTCCAAATCAAGCTTCCTACATCGTGATTCATTCTGGTTTTATTAGTATCAAGAATAAATTCCCAAATCTCCAAACAGGGCAAACTGGAATCACTTCGGTTAAAAGTGGGATAACTTCTTCATCATAAGTCCAATGATATTGATTCAACTTCAGGATGATTATAAACTGACTTATGAGTACAGATCAAACTTCTTACATCGTGATTTATTCTGGTTTTATTTGTACCAAGAAGAAATTGCCAAATCTCCAAACAGGATAAACTGGAATCACTACGGTTAAAAGTGGGATAACTTCTTCATCATAAGTCCAATGATATTGATTCAACTTCAGGATGATTCTACACTGATAAATGAGTCCAAATCAATCTTCTTACATCGTGATTCTTTCTGGTTTTAATGGTATCAAGAATAAGTTGCCAAGTCTCCAAAGAGGGCAAACTGGAATCACTTCGGTTAAAAGTGGGATAACTTCTTCATCATAAGTCCAATGATATTGATTCAACTTCAGGGTGATTCTACACTGATTAATGAGTCCAAATAAAGCTTCTTACATCGTGATTCATTCTGGTTTTATTAGTATCAAGAATAAATTCCCAAATCTCTAAACAGGCAAACTGGAATCACTTCGGTTAAAAGTGGGATAACTTCTTCATCATAAGTCCAATGATATTGATTCAACTTCAGGATGATTATAAATTGATTTATGAGTCCAGATCAAGCTTCTTACATCGTGATTCATTCTGGTTTTATTTGTATCAAGAATAAATTTCCAAATCTCCAAACATGGTAAACTGGAATCACTACGGTTAAAAGTGGGATAACTTCTTCATCATAAGTCCAATGATATTGATTCAACTTCAGGATGATTCTACACTGATTAATGAGTCCAAATCAAGCTTCTTACATCGTGATTCATTCTGGTTTTATTAGTATCAAGAATAAATTCCCAAATCTCCAAACAGGGCAAACTGGAATAACTTCGGTTAAAAGTGGGATAACTTCTTCATCATAAGTGCAATGATATTGATTCAACTTCAGGATGATTCTAAACTGATTTATGAGTCCAGATCAATTTTCTTACATCGTGATTCATTCTGTTTTATTTGTATCAAGAAGAAATTGCCAAATCTCCAAACAGGGTAAACTGGAATCACTACGTTAAAACGTGGGATAACTTCTTCGACATAAGTCTAATGATATTGATTCAACTTCAGGATGATTCTACACTGATTTATGAGTCCAAATCAAGCTTCTTACATCGTGATTAATTTTGGTTTTATTTGTATCAAGAAGAAATTGTCAAATCTCCAAATAGGGCAAACTGGAATCACTTCGGTTAAAAGTGGGATAACTTCTTCATCATAACTCCAATGATATTTGTTCAACTTCAGGGTGATCTACACTTGTTAATGAAGTCCAAGATAAAGCTTCTTACATTCGTGATTCTTCTGGTTTTTATTAGTATTCAAGAATAAATGTCCCAAATCTCTAAACGGGCAAACTTGGAATCACTTCGGTTAAAAGTTGGGATACTTCTTCGATCATAAGTCCAATGATATTGATTCAACATCAGCGATGGATTATAAATGATTTATGAGGTCCAGACAAGCTTCTTACACGTGATTCATTCTGGTTTTATTTTATCAAGAATTAAATTTCCCAAAATCTCCAAACATGGTAAACTGAATCACTACGGTAATTAAAGTGGGGGAATAACTTCTTCATCATAGTCCAAATGATATTGATTCAAACTTCAGATGAGTCTACACTGATTAATGAGTCCAAATCAAGCTTCTTACATCGTGATTCATTCTGGTTTTATTAGATCAAGAATAAATTCCCCAAATCTCCAACAGGACAAAATGGAATAACTTCGGTTAAAAGTGGGATAACTTCTTCATCATAAGTCCAATGATATTGATTCAACTTCAGGATGATTCTAAACTGATTTATGAGTCCAGATCAAGCTTCTTACATCGTGATTCATTCTGGTTTTATTTGGATCAAGAAGAAATTGCCAAATCTCCAAACAGGGTAAACTGGAATCACTACGGTTAAAACGTGGGATAACTTCTTCGATCATAAGTCTAATGATATTGATTCAACTTCAGGATGATTCTACACTGATTTATGAGTCCAAATCAAGCTTCTTACATCGTGATTAATTCTGGTTTTATTTGTATCAAGAA
>CAJHQQ010003709.1:0-39262 GCA_905132885.1 Moricandia moricandioides
CACATCCATTTGATCTACCTCTAGATCGAGAATTGCTGCCAATCCGCACAATCCGAATGGATGACATCTTCAAATCAGGAGAAATTTTTTCATCATAATTAATCCCTTCTTCTGGCTATAGCCTTTTACAACCAATCTAGCCTTGTATCGACGTGGAAAACTTGTATCCTCATGCTTTATTCTAGACACCCATTTATTAAGCAGAGCCTTTTTTCCCTTATGCAATTCCACCAACTCGAATGTATGATTGTCCTCAAAAGAATCCATCTCCTCATCCATGGCGCCAAACCACATACCCTTGTGTTCATCCTCCAAAGCTTCATCATAGCTTTCAGGCTCTCTCCCATCATTAAACATCACATACTCACTAGGATCATACCTTGTCGAGATTTAAGACCCCTCTCGGATCTTCTAACAACAGTTGGTTGGTTCTTAGCAGATGGTGTCTCACCATGATCATCACCATGATCACCACTGCCATCTTCATGTGCGAGACCATCTGCAGTGGGTGTATCATCTTGAACCTTAACCTCGACCTCACCGTGGACTGATGTAGAAGGAGTATCCTATGTATCGCTCAAACTCTCATAAACCTGAGTTGGCTTTGGGACTTGTCAATGTATTTAATTGTTTGATCTCCATGAACACAAAATCTCTGCTCATTACGAGCTTCTTCTCAACGGGAACATAAAATTTGTTCCCAACTCATCCTGACCATAACCGATGAACACACACTGCCTTGACTTCATCTCAAGCTTCGATCTCTCATCCTTGGGAATATGAACAAATGCCTTACACCCAAAGACCCTCAAATGACCATAAGAAACATCCTTACCAGTCCAAATCCTCTCTGGAATATCACCATCCAATGGAGAAATCGGTGACAAATTCAGCTCATGAACCACTATGTTCAAAGATTCTCCCAGAAAGTCATTGATAAGCGTGACTGTGAAATCAAACAACACATCCTCTCGAAAATCATCCCGTTCATTCTTTCAGCCAAACCATTATACTGTGGAGTCTTAGGTGGCGTGAACGGATGTCTTATTCCATGCTCTTTGCAATAAGCATCAAATGGTCTAGAATACTCTCCACCATTATCACTGCAGATACACTTCAGATTCTTCCCCTTTTGTCTCTCAACAAATGCCACAAAATGCTTGAAATATCCTAGGACCTTATCCTTCATCCTCATAGGAAATACCCACAACTTTCTTGAATGATCATCAATGAAAGTCACAAAATAAGATGCGCCGCCAAGAGATCTTGTCTTCATTGGACCACACACATCCGAATGTACCAAATTCAGTACATTAGGTTTCCTAGAAGGTGCAGAAGACTTGAAAGATACTTTGTTTTGTTTTCCCGCCAAAAAATGCGAACACTTCTACAAGTGCAAACCAGAGATTCCTGGAATCACCTCATTTATAGACAACACAGACATTCCCCTCACACTCATGTGACCGAGTCTCTTATGCCACAACTCCATGGAATTATCATTCTACACCGCATTAACAACATCTTTCGAGACCATAGCCTGAATCAAAATAGAAGGATGATGACTTCTCACCTCGAGCCTCAATCAACGAACCACGAGAGAGCTTCCATTTACCACAACCATGTAAACTGTAAAAACACTCATCATCAAGTCTTCCCTTCGATATTTGGTTTATCCAAATATCTGGGACATGCTTAACATCCTTATGGACCAACCTAGTCCCAAGGCTAGTCTCCATGCACACATCACCAATGCCAATAACCTGACCAAGATCATCATTCCCCATCTTCACAGAACCATAATTACCCGGAGTATAGGTAGAAAAAAAAATCCGATGTGATGTAGCATGAGTAGTAGCTCCACTATCAACCACCCAACTGGTTTCATCACATGCGACATTAATGGCATCGCCCTCAAGAAGAATGAGAAACTGTTCTTCAGTGACAGTCAACCGATCCACCTTTTCTTCTTGATTACCTTGCTGGGCTGGTTTTGACAATTTGGTAACAGTGGACCCAAACGGTGCTGGCAGAGGATTAGCTTTATACTATTATAATGATTATCAGGTCAATTGCTCAATTTAGAGAGGTTGGGTCAATGCAAAGGATGTACCTGAGCAGGACTTTGTTACCAAACTAAGTAATTGTCGTCATGAAATTGCTAGATGGATATAGGGGAAGGAGAAGATCAGTGAGCTCAAAAGAGCTCTGGAAGAAGTGCAATCAGATGACTCTATGTCTTACGAAGAGATTGTAGACAATTCCAAGAAGCTTCAGGATGCATTCAAGGATGAGGAGGAATATTGTCAACAGAAGAGTCCGAACCTGTAGTACACATAAGGGAACCTTAATACTAAATTTTATCTTGCCTTAAGAAAGCAACGACAGGCTAGGAATATGATTGTGGGTCTATATAATGAAGACAAACATTGTGATGTGAACCTGGACGTGCCTGAACACTTTGGACGAGCTGGACAAAGTGACCCTAACTTAGGCGAGCTGTTTGAGCTGAATCGGACTTACACTCACCTGGGCAAGCTGGTCGAGCTGAATCAAAGTGACACTTACCTACATGAGCTGGATGAGCTGAATAGTTAAGTGGCTGGACTGACACTCTCATACAAGAGCTGGGCTGGATTGACACTCACTTGGACAAGCTTAGCGAGCTGGTTCCATCTTCCGAGGTGGTTCGACCACCCGAGAAGCTACAGTCGATCAATTCCATTTCTGATGAACCAATCCCATCTATTTAAGGTTCTAAGACATATTAATGGGCAAAAATATTCATAGAATGTAAGGAACACCTTTTGGATCAGTTGGACTTTTGTGATTTGGTTTGGGCCGAAATAAGGATCCAAAAGAAGTTGTTTTTTTTTTTTTTCTGGAAATGGATTTTGACCAGGCCTTACACAAGTGATTCATTAGCCCATTTTTCATCAAGAGAAGACCAAGATATCTCAAGGAGAAGTCAAGGTCTTTGGAGGCGAAGGGGAAGTCCAAGTTTCACTCACAACAATAATTTAGTCAAGTCTTTGTTTGCATTTTTCTATGTCTTGTTTTTAGATAAGTATTTTGGGTTTCTACAACTTTTAAGACTATAAAAAGAGGCATAAGAGCCACAAAATAAACATACCGTTTTTATTAAGAAAACTTGTTTGTTGAGAGTAATTCTCCTTGTTCTTTTGGAACATTTCGATTTCTTAGTGTGTAGTATCTAAGAATCAAACCGGTGAATCAAAGGTTATTCCGCAAACTCTTGTGTGACCATTCTGTCACGAAAGCTTGTTGTGAAGTGTCTAAATATTTCAGGTGTCATCTCATCATACGAATCAGCGGTTGATTAGGATTGCGACTGAGGAGAAACTTAGGAAGACCCTATTTATGATGCATCCGGAGAAAGCCCCTGGCTAAGATGGAATAACAGTTATGTTTTCCAGAATTCTTGGCTGATCATCAAACACAATATGCTTTATTTGGTAAATACATTTTTGAGCACATGAAAAATGGATCCACAGTTGAACATTACAAATATGTATAATTACAAAGACAAAGCGACCTACAAGAATGACAGAACTTTGGCCGATAAGTCTTTGCAATGTAGGCTATAATAGAATTTCTAAGGTTTATGTTCAAGGCGGAAGGTTTGTCTCCCCATATTAGTTTCGGAAACTTAATCGGCCTTTGTGGCTGGAATTGATCTCAGAGAACATCCTCATTGCACATAAAATATTTCATGGGTTGTGCACTAGCAAATCATGCCAAAATAAGTTTGTGTCAATCAAAATAAACATGAGTAAAGCTTGTGATGGGTGCAGTGGGAATTTATTCAGGCATTGCTTCACAAGATGGGTTTTGATCCTCATTGGATTCAGTTAATGATGGAATGTATATCTTCAATAAAATAACGAGTGTTATTGAATAGACATCCTCGAGGACTCATATGTCCTCATCGAGGGATAAGGCAGGGGGCACCATTATCTCCTTATTTGTTCATCTTGTGCACGGAAGCCTTAATCGCAAACATCAAGAAGGCTGAAAGATAAGGAAACAACTAATAGTCATGAAGGTTACACGGGCCTGCCCTTCGGTATCTCATCTTCTCTTCACAGACGATATCCTATTTTTTCTACGGCACAGAGTGGCGAATGTCAAACTATTCTACGGATACTTAAGGACTATGAGAAGTGTCAGGCCAGTTGATTAACTTTCGGAAATCATCAATCCATTTTGGCTTTTAGATTGAAGAACCTACACGTAAGGAACTGCGAGATGTATTAGCGATTCAGAATATAGGAGAGATGGGCTTGTATTTGGGTATACCAGAGAGTATGGGCGGATCAAAAATGAAAAATTTCTGTTTCATTCAGGATAGACTGAATAACAGAGTAAATGGACGTACTTTTAAATTTATTCACAAGAGGGGAAAGGAGGTAATCATCAAATCAGTGGTTACTGCTCTACCAAACCATGTAATGTCTTGCCTTAGAATTCCCAAGGCAATAACAAAGAAGCTGACGAGTGCGGTTGCACAATTATGGTGGAGCTCAGGGATTAATACAAAAGATATGCATTGGAAGTTTTGGGATAAATTATGTCATCATAAAGATGATGGATGTCTCGGATTTAAAAATCTGACGGATTTTAACACAGCCATATTGGGAAAACAATTTTGGTGCTTGATCGAGACACCAAATACATTATTTTCTTGAGTTTTCATAGGACGGTACTTCAGGAATGCATCACCCCTGGAACAGATTAGATCATACTCACCATCCTATGGGTGGCGAAGTATTGTCTCTGCTAGATCTCTGGTTAGCAAAATACTAATCAAAAGGGTGGGATCAGGGTCATCTATCTTAGTATGGAATGAACCCTGGCTCCCATCCACTCGCCCGATACCAGCAAATAGTAATAAACTCAATGTAGACCCCAAACTGATAGTGGATTCTCTCATCAATTCAACGGGAAGAACATGGAACTCTCAGGCAATCCAGGCTGTTTTAGACGTGAAGGTTATAGAAAGTATACTGATATGCTCAAATTAACCCTAGAGCAACTTTACTCTCTTAAATAAGAGGTAACCCTAGATTGAATCCACATGGGTTGTGAGCATATGATAA
This sequence comes from Moricandia moricandioides, assembly GCA_905132885.1. Classification (NCBI taxonomy): domain Eukaryota; kingdom Viridiplantae; phylum Streptophyta; class Magnoliopsida; order Brassicales; family Brassicaceae; genus Moricandia; species Moricandia moricandioides. The sequence continues at coordinate 5,118 of CAJHQQ010003709.1, forward strand.
ACTCAATACAATCGCGATTACGCTAGGAAAGATGTTTAATTAAGCAGTCAATAATGAAAGAAGGTGATTGACTGATTTAGGTTCGTAGACAATTAAATGAAATAGCTAGATCTAGTGTTTCAAGTAAATGGATTATAGAGGATAGAAGCTAAGGGTTTTATATCCTAGAACTCGAATGCAAACAGCAAGATATCAAGTATCATATGATTTAAGTCTTTGTTACATCTCTTGTTGAGAACTTGGAATAGACCATTGATCGATGATACATTACGACCTAATTCGATATGTTATTTAGAATTCCTAGACCATCTCTCGTATGTATCTAGCAACCTAGCTCAACAGGATTAATGCAGGGAATGATCCTACTCTCGCAGTTGTCAAATATCCTAAATTCAGGGTTATGATGAAGGATCATATTCTACATTAGAAGTTCTATTGTTTGGGTAATCCATCAATACCATTAGTGAACCCTTAATCTATCAAGGGATCTACTCAAACATGATAGTTGTCACCGAAATCATAGAATGAATAGATGGATATAATAAGAAATCAATAATAAAATTAAAGGAGTTCGAGGAGGACTCTAAAATAGTTCATACCTTCTCTTCTAACCCTAGAACTATAAATAAAAGAAATCGTAGATATTATGTAGCCTAAACAACAGCTTAGAAACATATAAATAGGGTTTAAAGTCGGCCAGGGGCATTCTGGTATTTTAAGATGACTTCTGGGCTTAAGTCGGTCATAAAATAGACTTGTCATGTGTTCTAGCATCACAATAGATTGACACCAAGGGTAGTCCGTCGATCGACATTCCTTCATCACCTTGATAGCTTCCTCTTGTGAGGCATACATACCACTCTTCAATAAAACGGGTATAACTTTGACTCTAGGATACTGATTGACCTCAAACTGGTGGCATTGGAACACTAACTCAAAGATATATATTTTATCAAAATATCAGCTCAATATCACCTTGGGATGGTCTCCTTCCATAGCAAAACTTCTGACGCGTCTGCATAGTTCTGCATCTCAAAAAGCTCCAAAATCAATAAAGTTCTCCGAAATGTACCTGAACTTGAAAACACTCTAAAAGAACCCCAGAAACACGTAATATACTCCAAGTAAGGCCCAAAACATGGTCTAAATTGGTAAATATTAGGACCTATCACATACTATTGTGTATGAACCTTTTGGTTGATAAAGATGGTTGACCACTTCACCAAAAATTGGAAATCTACATTAAATTTGGATATCAAGTAGAAAGAGTTTATCCTGATACGGAAAAGTGGATCTGATGTATGGGCCGAATGTCACTCCTTTGAAAGCGGAGACCTGTAAAATAAGATGCTCACCGAAGATGAAGCTTTTATGGCAAATAGCTTGATGATGTCTTCCGGTTAAGAAAAATTTAAGGACCAGAGGGATACAATGTGACACCCCATATGAAAAATGTGGAGAAACAAAGGAATCAGTTAACCATGTTTTTTTCGAGTGCCCCACGGCTGTCCAAGTTTAAGCTCTCTCTCATATTCCATCAATCTCATCAATTTTCCCTACTCCGTCACTTTTTGTCGATATGGATCACTTGTTTTGGAGAGTGCTCCCAAAAATGGAAAATAATCATTTCATGTGGATTCTCTAGTACATTTGGAAAGGAAGGAATGGCATGCTTTTTAGTAACTTAGATACTGATACAAGAGAGAATGTTACTATTGGTAGAAATTGAATCTAGTATATGGAAAGCGGAAAATTCATCAATATCAAAATGGGCAACCCAATTAAGGGAAGGGGAACTTGGGAATTTACCTCACATCCCATAACGGTGGTGTTTTACGGATGGGTCAATGAAAGAAAATGATTTTTTTCGGGACAATGACGGTATAGTACTTTGGAAGTTTTTGATGGTCTCATGAGAGCAAGGAATACGAGATCTAGTCTCTCACCCCTTCATTCGGAAATAGAGGTTTTGATCTGGGTAATGCAAAGCATGAGGAATTTAATACAGTTTCATGTGACATTTACAATGGATTGTTCTTAGTTGGTGAAGATTGTTTCAAAACAAGAAGACTGGCCTGCTTTTGCAACTTATTTTGAAGACATCAAGATCCTCAGAAGAAGTTTCAACAACTCAGAAGTTATACATCTACCACAAACTCAAAACGAAAGGGAGGACAGTCTCGCAAGATGTGCTAGGAAGCAACTGTATTGTGTCGATCACTTGGATACAAAATTTCCAGTTTGGTTTGCAGAATCTTAACAGACTCTGTTTATGTTGCTGACAACACAAAATTCAAAATAATATTTAAAATTTGAATATTATGATTTTATAAATATAAGTTTTTAAATTATAATAACATGTTTTTACAAAGGGTTATAATTACGTAAAGTGTTAATATTGTTAATTTATTGTAAAATTGCTGATGCAATTGATAGTTAACCATTCATAAGTATCCTCTAAACACTTCAATTTTTAACCGTTGTATTAGTTGTACGAATCGCTTAATAACACCTAAACTGTAATTACCCGCATCAGTAAATCCCCACAGCCGCATCCAAAACAACTTCTTTTACATCAGTAAGACCCTTACATTTTGAAATGAATGTTAGTGTCGATAACCGTACCGCACATATTAAGACTTTTGTTGAAGCTGTAGATTTTTTTTGCTTCACAATTTTAACAGTAGCATTTTTCTTCGATTTTTGAAATAAAAGTCTAATTAGTAAACATTAATCTTATGTTATACGAATCACATATATGTTTTTTCATCATCAATATAAACAGATTCATAAAGACTCTATAAACTAATCTGGTAGCTCTGCATCCATATGGACGACAAAAGACAGCTGCTTCCAAGCACTGTGTGCAAGGCTATCCGCCCTTGAATTCATCGTTCTTGGTATATGAATGAGCTCTGAGTTGTTGAAACTTATTTTCAGGATCTTGATATCTTCCAAATAACTTGCAAAATCTGGCCGTTCTTCTGGTTCTGACACCATTTTTACTAATTGAGAACAGTTCATTGCAAATGTGACCTGAAATTGCCATACATTCCTCATACATTCCATTGCCTAGATAAGCACTACCACTTCCGAGGGAAGGAGTAAAAGAAGAGCTCTAGTTTTGCTTCCTCTTATTAATCCATCAAAGCCTTCTAGAGTAATATACCAACCTTGTCCAGTGAATGTCCTGGTCTTTCCTTGAAACACCATCTACCCGATATTGAAGGTAACGTTGTGTTCTCGACCTCCCTATTTTAAGAAGCCCTATGTATTGTTGTATTTTGTGCCTCCGCCAAAGAAATGATTCCGTTTCTACCAATTTAAGAGTGTCCCTGGGATCAATGTCTATATTGCTAAAACTTTGTTGTTTTTCCCTTCAAAATATATCATAAAATCCAAGCATAATATGATTTTCACCTGCAGAGAAATTCTCCAATATAAATGATCCATATTTGGGAAAAGTTATTGAGTTCAAAAGATATATGATTCAATGGAATCTGAGAGTTCTCAGATTTGAACCGCCGGTGGGCACTCAAAAAATACATGATTTACCGATTCCTCTCGATCTCCACATCGAGCACAACATATATCACCTTGAAGTCCTCTCGTGCGTAAATTTTTCTTGACCGCTATACATCCTTGATATGTGCTCAAATTACACTAGAGCTACTGATTACTCTCTCAAATAAGAGGTTCAACTATAGTAATTAAGGATCAAATCCACAGAGAGCGAGAGCACACAATAGATTTAATAATCAACTTAGTTATGCTAGGGAATTAATAATACATTAAGAAACAGCAAATCAGGAATGAATTGGTTTGTGAACATTTAAGGAAAATAGCTAGATCTAGGATTTTCAGGTAGTGAATTATAATGGATAGAAGCCAATGGGTTTTCCATCGTAGAACACGAATTTAATAAGTAAAGATATAGTTTATATCTATCTATGGCTAAGCTCAGAGTCTACAAACTTTCCTGTGCATATTCGGAATGAGCGTCGATCGATGGTATGCAAACGACATAATTGATGGCATGAAAACGACATCGATCAATGGCATGCAAACATCATCGATCGATGGCATGCAAAGGGCGTCGATCGATGGCATAAAAACAGCATCGATCGATGGCTTTGTTAGTCAAGAATTAAACGATCAGATTCGATTGGTTCACTTTGAATCACTAGAAAATTCTCTCGATTGTACGTAGTAAGTTAAGCTCAACAGTATTTGTTCAGGTAACGATCCTACGCTCGCAGTGTCAATTATACTAAGGTCAGGGTTCTAGTTAGCTACTCTAGAACACAACCAATAAGCAAAATTCTGATGATAGATCTAGTAATCACCCTAGAAATTCTATGGTTTGGCTAATCCATCAAAACCATTAATAAACCCTAAATCTAACAAGGTGACTACTCAGACATAGCTAAGCAAAACATAATCATAAACATAAAATAATGCATAAGATAAAGAAATGGAATAGAAAGTGAGGTTCCAATACAAAGCTCCAGAAAACCTCAAAATCTCTACAATGCTCCAAAATGTACCTTTACTTGAAAAGACTCTAAAACATATCTTAGACACACAAAATAGACTCCAAATAGGGTGTATAATATCGTCTAAACAGGTAAATATTATGACCTATCAACTCCCCTAGACTTAACATTTTGTTTGTCCTAAAGCGAAACAAGGGTAAACATGTGGAAGAGGTTTGAAAACAGAGGGACTCACAAAATCTCTAGCTTATCATTATCACCTTTTCTATGTTGCAACCACTTCAAATAAGTGTCAATCTTAGAGAAATTTTATATACATTATCCTAGTATAACAATCGAATCCATTCTGCCAAAAACTTAGTGAATACTAGTCTGACTCACCGCCGCTACTAACCTCATTTATTGCACAAAATAAAAGTCCACATTTTACCTTGGCAGTATCAATTAGAGGACACATGGAATCTTACTCTTGCAAGTATCTAAACACACATGCAATCTTCTCTGATCAATTTCTTCCCTCTTTCTCTCTTCTTTGAATCTATTTATACATATTTTTATAAGTCCAATGAATCAATGATGCTGGTACAGTCCATCTTGTTCATCTTTCTTTTTATTTTCTCTATTTTTTTTTGGTTTTTATTTTCGACAAGGTGTAGGCAAATAGTGGAGTCACAAGTAATTTAACTATCCCTTGCTTCCATAATGTGTGATCATTCCGTTCTAAATTTGAATAACGGGGTCACATGTAATTTACCTACCCATTTGCATCTTTCAGGAAATCATCTCAATCTTTTATTTATAGATGCCGAAGAGAGAAAGAGAGAGAATGGAATCATAAGCACACAGAATTTACCTTCCAAACTTGCAAGAGGAATCCGATACAATCTATGCCAAATCCCAAAACAAGCAAATAAGTCAATATTAGGCTGGAGGTTAGCTTCGTTTCTTCAAATTGTTTAACCAAGTGTGATATAATGGCATGATGATCCACTTTGGTATCTATAGTACTCTCTGAAATCTACAAATCTATAATGGTTCTATGGAATGGTTAGATAATAAGTAAAAATTTAAACTGATAATAATCACATTCTTGACTCAATAAAACTTTATAAAATACAAAACACATAGGATTAAAACTCAAAATAGAAAAAAATATCATTAAACTTCCCCAAAACTTAAATAACATTGTCCCCAGTGTTGTCCTATCTTGGTTAGGTTGGAAAAATTAAATCATAAGTAAAAATATTAAGTAAAAATTAAATCATAAGTAGACTCTGTAATGAATGTAAACCGATGGTAAGTGATGGGTGTCGACCGATGGGATTGGTATCGACCGATTGTTACTCTCCATCGTCGACCGATGGTGGTTCTCAGTCTTCCTTTTTTTTAATTAATAATAATCTGCAATAAATAAAATAAAAAATTAGTAATAAAGGAGTGCAAACGAAATTGAAACTTACTAAATAGTGTGTTGCCTCCCACTCAGCGCTTGGTTATAGTTTTTAGCTTGACATTTAGCTCAGCTTGGACTAAAATGGGGATAGATTATCACTTGTGTGAAAAAAGTTTCCACATGTTCTTTGCTCATCTTAAACCAGGTACTAACAAAGTTTCTTATAGCTTCTTCACCTCTAGTTTATCGGTTGTCCATGTTTTCCTTGGTGATCTCAATTTGACTCATCCTTTCATGAAAGTTGTCAATGCTTTAATGTAACCAGCCAATCCTACTATCTTTTGGTATGGATATGTTATCCAATCTCCTGGAAATTTCTTCCATCATCATGTCTTGAGATGCATACACTCCATCAAATTTATCTTCTAGCAACTTCTTAGTTACCAGGCTCTGTCTAAATGGTCCACGTGAAACATCAAATCAATGGTGCTTCGTCTGCTCCATTCACGTGCTGTCTTTGAATCATCTGATGAGTAGTGTCCAGCTTTTGCTTCATCTCCTCCATGCACGTGGTTAACCAGCTAATACTCTTGTTGAATATGTAATATATTTCATCAATCCTCTTGTATTAATCATCTATCAACATCTCCTATGCTCTGTAGATTCCTTGTACCATGTCATCTACGTCTGCTCGACCGTACTAGTCAGCTGATGGCCTGTTCTCATCTAAATTTTCTGCATACTTTGGCAAACAGAGACTAGTGTGTCCAATGATGGCTTCTCTCTGGATAATATCTCTGATGTCTTCCATTCACACATTGGTGATTCTACCATCTATAGCTCGTGCATTGCCACATTTTTCTCTGCATACGCCATACTCATCTCTTTCTTCCCCATAATCAAAGTTCTCTGGATCAAACACTTCAGGTTCTAACCTGTAACCGGCCGAGTCCTCTGGAAGGTGAGTGTCGATCGACGGCAGAAGTGTTGCGTCGATTGATGTTTTGTTGTTATCTGCATGGTTGTCATGTTGCTGTTGTCTGAAGAGGTTTCCTGATCCATTTACCAATGCAAGTATGTCTGCAACATCATCCTTAGATACATTGAGAATTCGTCCATCCATTTCTCGTGCATATCCTTCTAGATCCCTCATAATTCCAAATTCATCTGGTATGAGATAACCATAATCTTCATTGTATTCTGCATGATTGGGATAAATCGATGGTAGGGGACTACCATCGATTGATGTCGCGATCGAGGTTTCATTTAATTCTCTGAAATTTCCAGATTCCTCTAGTGAAAAGGCATGGTACCCGATTGCTTCTTCTTCAAGCTAAGAAGGGTCGTAATCTGGGTTAACGATATCATGCCTAAGGTCGGTGTTTTCGTCAATCTATGTGAAAGGGTGGGTGTCGAGCGATTGTTGGTGAACAAAGTCGATCGATGTGTTGGGATGGGTGTCAATCGATGCTCCTTCTTCTGACTCATTCCCTTGCTCAAAATTGCAGAAACATGTGGACACAAGTCTTGGTTCATGAACCAAATCAATGAGAACAATACTGTTCTAGTTTGAACTGGTTCATAGTAATTATTTGGATCAATAAGAGATAGATACTACTTGTTTGTCTTCATGTCGCATACTGCTCTTACTGTGGCCATGAAAGCTCTTCCAAGTAGCAAGGATGAATCCTGCTCCACTGGAGGTCTAAAACATGAAAGTATACAGGAATTAGGGCATCGCCGATTTTCACTTGGAGGTCCTTTGATGAGGACATTCAACCTGAACCAGAGCCGAACCTAACCGAAATATAAATACAAGACATGATCACCAAGATATTCCAACTAGAAGCTTCCTAAGAAGTTCTTTGCCATTCATTCCGGACCAAGCCTATAGCAACACGCTGGTCTTCAGCATAGAAGATCAGCTCATCTAGCAAGATTCAAGGACTAATTAAACAGGCTAAAAAGCTAAGAAGGTAAGAATTCATATTCCAACGGTTTGATTTGTTTTGCAGCTTTGGTCCTTTTTCATTCTTTTTATTTGAAGTTTATTCCCAAACTTTCTAGTTTGGCTTGCACGCTTAATATGGTTTCCTTTTAGTCCAAAAAATGTAATATTTGCTTCAAAGATCCTCAAAGGCACCACTGTATTGGACATCTATATAAGTCCCTTATAAGCAGTTTGTTACTTTTTACGCATGATATAAAACTAAACCTTTTCTTAAACGAAAACACAAGAGCTCGCTAACAAAGAACTCGCCTCTTTCTCTTTGCCTTGTGAGACCAATACCTTCACGGCCTAAAGAGTTTGTGTTGTATCACGAGTCTTCTATCCCTCTTGTGGTGCACTTTTTTCCATCAAGTTACTTGTTCTCGGATATATTTGGTTCATTAGATCAGTCCAAAAGGTCCACCCTTGTATCAGACCAATCTCACTCTTGTGCCAAGGATCATACAGCCTTTGTCAGCCTAGGCTTGTATCATTTCTGGTATAAGAGCTGAAGTTCCTTCAGCACCAAGTCATTTCTATCCTTTTTTCACCTCTTACTTGCATTCGTTTTTGGATCCTTAAATCTAAAAATAAATAAAAAATGTTTGTTTTCATTCATATAGTTCATGTATTGCATCAATCTATTGAAAAATTTATTAGGATCATCTGTTCCTTGTTGCATCCAGTAGTTCAACGATATCATTCCTATTGCACTCGTTTTGATAGTTCGATTAGCCGCATTTCATTAGAACTCTTGTCATTTGTCTTTGTCCCTTTTCAATTAGTTAATCCTTTGGTAAATCATATAAAAAAAGAGTTGTGTTCTTCATCCTGTCGAGTTTGATTGTGTTTAGAACTAAGAACATTCAGAAAACCATAAGAAAACATGTTATCAAAGTTTACATTATTCGATTTTCCTTTTTTGTGGTCGTGGGTTTAGAAACCTTCCTTTTCGGTCTACCACCACACCAAGTACTTCCATTTTCTTTAATATCGCCTCAATCCTTTTCCTTTTGTTGCTTAAATTTTGAAACCTTACTTCAGAATTTTTTTTTTCTCATTGGATTGTTTAAATCTTATATATATATATATATATATCGTTTCTTCATTTGTTTAATTTTATCTTTATATTTTTTCATCCAAACCCTTACGTCCAACTTTTCTTTGCTAGGTATGTTCGCATGGATGCCATGGGAGATAATGTTCAATCAACCATGATGCAAGCAAACCATGACCTACAAGACGAGATGAGGAACATGAGACAAGACAGTGGTACGGTCCGACAAGATTTGGGCGATAGACTGACCCGGATCGAGAAAAGGCCAGCAGCTAGACCCACTCGGCAAGTTGATTTGGGGACAGTCCAAAATAATCCATGGATTACATGGGCACCCCCAAGGAGGACTGGAGTTCATATCAATGACAACCCAGGACCTAGTACTAGAGACCAACGTCAAGAAGATGACCCGAACCCTATCCTCAACCGAATCTAAGGAAACATGAGGTTCAAGATGATTATAGGGAAGTAGAGGAGGAAGATTACAACCCACCTACAAGGGCACGACTTAACCAGAGCCCATATCAAAACCACATTAAGTTAGAGGGAACCGAATTTGCTGGAAAGGTGGACCCGAAAGCCTATCTTGATTGGGATAAGAGAATGGACCATATCTTTGAGTACTACAACAATCCTGGTCCCAAGAGAGCAGTACTTGCTGTGGCTCAATTCACTGACAATGCACTGATATGGTGGGACAGAGTAACCTCAGATCGGAGGAGAAACCAATTGAGGCCACTTGAGTCTTGGATAGACATGAAGGATATTATGCACCAGTGGTTCATCCCAAAACATTTCCACATAGATTTGCATAGGCATTTTAGAAGCCTTAGGCAAAGGACTAAGTCTATAGAAGAGTACTATGAGGAGTTTGAGCACTTGAGGAACCGGGTTGGACTTAATGAGGATGAAGAATCCATCATGGCCTAGTTCGTGGATGGATTAAATGACCGGAGCAGTGGCAAGGTTGAGAGGCAGAACTACCTAGACTTCAAGGACCTATTCAACTTAGCCATTCAAGCCGAGCAACATATCAAGAAAAACTACACCAGAAGTAAACAACAGGCTCACTGCGGTTCAAGCAACAACAAAAGAAACTACCCCAAACCAATGGACAAGTGGAAGAGAATTGATTTGGGCCCCAAAACAAGACCCCACCTAATGAGCCTAACAAAGACATCAGGGCAGAACCAGGAAGGAATACTAATTCCCAACGCTCCAGAGACATAACCTGTTTCAAGTGAAAAGGTCGAGGGGATATGGCAAGAGAATGTACAAACCAAAGGGTCATGTTGCTCATTGAAGATGGAGGATACAAGTCAGATGATGAAGATGATCCGATGATCCAAGAAGGATTTGGGGAAATTGAATATCCGGAGTGTGAGAGAAAAATTGATATCAGGTGTGTGCCAAGCTTCCAAGTGCAACCAGCTGAGACCATCCAAATAGAGAACATATTCCACAGCCGATATACCATCAGAGGCAAGGTATGTAATCTTTTCATTGATTGTGGGTCTTGCACTAATGTTTCTAGTGCATACATGGTAGGTAAACTTGGCCTAGAAAAGACTAAGCATCCTCATCCATATAGACTAAGGTGACTAGATGATAAGGTTGAGCTTCAAATTAAAGAATAAGTGACCCTTCCATTTAGCATTGGTAAGTCTCAGGATGAAATTGTTTGTGATGTAGTACCTATGCAAGCCGGACATGTCCTTTTAGGTAGACCATGGCAATGGGATAGAAAAACTAAGCAAGATGGTCGATCTAATATTTAAACTTTCATGCATGGTAAATGTAAGATAAGCTTAGCACCTTTCACACCAGCACAATTCCATGAATTACAGTTGCAAATGGTTAAGGAGAATGAGAAATCTGTTAAGTCTAATTTTCTTATTAGGCCTAGCTATATCCGGAAGGCTGCTGCCACCAAACACAGAATCCTACTAATGATGTATAAGGAGCTTTTGAGTGCAGGTTCAAAATTAGTTGACACTTCATCCGGATATTACTAAGCTCCTTGAAAGGTTCAAAGATGTGTTTCCGGAGGAGATCCCACACGATTTACCACCTCTTAGGGGCATTGAATACCAAACAGACTTCATACCCGGAGTTGCCTTGCCAAACAAATCAGCCTATATGGTAAATGATATACCTTGTTAGTTACCAGTTTTAGACCATCATTTGGACCTTGTTTGGAGTCTATTATGTGTGTTTAGACTGTTCCGGAGCATTATGGAGATTATGGAGCTTGCTAGAGCATTCAGAAGAGATATCCAGTAGCTTTTCACATTCAGCTAAGTACAAGTCAAAGTCAATCATGACTGTCGATTGACGGAGCATCCATGATGTTGATCGAAGGCCAACTCGCAGAGTATTGTCGGACTTCAAGCCCAAGTCAAGACACATTACGAGAATGCCCCTAGAAATTTTTTGACCAAGTTTATATGGTTCTGCCATTATTTAGGCAGAGAGAGATGACAAGAGACCACATGCGTGTGTTTTAGGAGACACATTTACTTTTAAAGCATTTAGTTTTCTAGCATTAGTAGTTTAGTGACATGGGTGTGTTTTTATTGTTCTAGCATGATATAAATATCCTAAAAAATTAACTATCAAATTAACCCTTAATCCTAACACACAAAACAATACTCTTGCCAAGAGAGATCATGTGTAGTACTTAGGGATCGAATCCACAGAGAACAATGGCACCCAATAGATTTCTTATTTCTAATGACTAAGCTAGGTGATTATATATAGTGGTAACAAATAATTGGTTTAAGGAAATATTTCTTATCATAAGGTGTTAGATGCAATATGAAAATATGCTAGTAATGTAAATATGGAAGTACGCTAATAATGTAAATATGAAAATATGCTAATAATCTAACTAGATGTAAATGTAAATATGTTAGATCTAGTGTTTTCAACCTTCATGAATTATAGGGGATAAGATGCACAAATATTTAAATATTCCAGAACTCAAATATTAGCAACTCTGACCCTTTTAACTCCAACTCTCGTATGCGAGCAAAAGGAAAGACCATCGATCGATGGTGAAATCAGAAGGAAGTGTGAATGAGATTTGATATGTTCACCAATATAATTAGACCAGCTCGCAGTTGCCTAACAACCTAGTTCAATGGAGTCTATTCTGGCACATAACCTACTCTCGTAGTCTCCATGTCCTACTTCCGAGATCCTAGTTAGCTACTCTAGAATGCAAGCATTAAGCACAACTCAATTGATGGATATTAACTTAACTAGCAATCCTACTTTTGGGCTAATCCATAATTGCTATCATTCAACCCTAAATCTAATAGGTAACTACTCAGACATAATCAAAGTAAGATTAATAATTCGACTATAATGCATAGATAAAATACTGGGGTTCCAATACAAATATCTCGAAGGAGTTATGAATCTTCTCCCTAAATAAATCCTAAAACTATGATGGAGTGCTGGTGCACACACACACTTTGCCACTAACCTAGGCACCAGCGCACCACACACAGCACACATTTTTTGGTGCAATACATAAAGTATAAATATAAAACCCTAAAGTCTAAATCAAAACTCGTCCAGGGGTAATCTTGTAAACTTGTGTCATGTCTCTAACTTGGGCTTGAAATCGACTGTGTGCGAATTAGTCATCCATCAATGTCAGATCTTGGTCATGTAACATCGGTCATGCCGAGAGAGTGTCGTCGATCGACGACAGTCTTGTACTTCGACTCTCACAATGATCAGCTAAGGATTATTCTCCTCTAAATTCTCCAAATGCTCCAAGTATCTCCATATATCTCCAAAACGCATGGACCTGTAAAGACCTTACAACATAGCCAAGACACACATAATAGACCCTAAATAGAGCCTATAACATGGCCTGAACTGGTAATAAATAGCCTATATCAACTCCCCAAGACTTAACCTTTTGCTTGTCCTCAATCAAACAACCCTGCAAAAGAGGTTTTGAAAAGCGAAGACTCACATAATATCTAAGTATATCTGTCGCCTTACTCTATTGCAGCCACATCCTATCAAGTCAATCACAGAGAAACTTCATATACCATATCATTTTATAGCAACCAATTCAATTCTACCAACAACTTAGCGAATACTAGTCTGACTTGCCCCTCTACTGATTTTATTTCTGTGCATAAAATAAAAGTGCAGACTTTACCTTGAGAGTATCGATCAAAAGATATATGGACTCTTACCTCTGCAAGTATCTGAACACATAGGTAGCCTTCTCTGATTACTTTCCTCTCTCTCTCTTCTCACTTCTTCTTAGTCAATGTCTCCCTTCTTTTGAGGGTATCATTTTATTTTTTTAATTGACTAAGATATTTGGACATGCTTCCATGAATCAAGCCCTAATGGTTTTTGCCACCAGATCCTGTTCACTTCTTTTTGACCTTTATTTCTTTCTAGGATCATATGAATCAAGCCTTAATGGTTGTAGCCACCAAATCATGTTCGACTCCTTTTTAATATGAAGGGGAGAGAGAGGGAAATCAGGAGCACACGAACTTCTACCTTTCAGACATGCAGAAGGAATATGATCCAGTGTATTCAAAATCCCAAATCAAGTAAAGAATGTCAGGAGTAGTGTAGGAAATTAGCTTTGGTTCCTTCAAACTTTTTAAGCAAGTGTGATATAGTGGCAGGATGATCCACTTCGGTATCTTTAGTAATCTCTGCAAACAACTTTCTAAGAATGGTGCTAAAGTGTGGTTAGTCAATAATAAATTTTGATCATAGTCCTCTTCTTGGCTCGATAAAATTTTTGAAAAACTTATATATAGATAATAGAACTCAAAACAATAAAATAGCGTAAGCGAACCTCCTCCAGACTTAAATTACACTGTCCCTAGTGTAATCTTCCTGGAATTGGTTAGGAAAAATGAAATCATAAGTAAATAGCTGAAGTATAGAACTCGATGCCTCTCTCTGTAAGAGAATGTCGATCGATGGTAGGCGGGTTTGGTCGATCGATGCTCATGATCCACTGTCGACCGATGGTGCCTTTATGGTGTCGATCGATGGTGATTTAAATAGTCTGTAAAAACAAAGTAAAACTCGAAAAATTAGTAGTATAAGCGAAAACTAAGTAAAAACTTACTAAACAGTGTGTTGCCTCCCACTCAGCACTTGGTTATAGTCTTAAGCTCGGCGTTTTGAACTTTCTGACTAGAATGGAGGTGGATCAACACTTGAAAAACAAGTATCTACATCTTCTTTGCTCTTCTGAAACGATGTACCAATGATGTTTCGCATTGCTTCATCTCCCTTGGCTTTCTCATTTTTTATGATCTCCTTAGTAGCCTCCACTGAATGCATTCTCCTTTGTAGATTCTCAATACTATACTGGAGCATTCTAAGTCTGGCAGCTGTAGTGTCTGATATATCCTCCAATTTCTGAGAAATATCTTCTTTCATCAGGCTCTGAGAAAAAAACAATCTCATTGAACATTTCTTCTAATTGTTTTTCTGCTGCGCACTTCTGTCTGTCAAAATCATTATCGATCGATGCTGCCGTCGATTAATGTCACTCTATCTGGTCCACCCGCATGTTGTCTTTGAACAGTATCCAAATCTTGCTTCATCTCATCCATGTGTGTAGTTAAACCGGTGAGGCACTTGTCTATAGGATAGTATACATCATCAAGCCTCCTGTAGAAATTGTCTAATGACCTCTCTTGATCTGTGTAGATCTCATTCACAATATCGTAAATCCCTGCTCTATTGTATGTCTTTGGTTTCTGCCTAGACATACCGATCTTTGCTGCATGTTCAGGTAAACATATGTAGCTGTACTCAAACATAGTAGCTCTCTCTAGAACTGCCCTGATATCTGCTTCTTGCACATTCACAACTCTTCCGTCTAGAGCTCGTGCATTACCATTCTCATCTCTGTAGATGCCATACTCATCCTTCTTTTCCCAAAATAAAATTCTTCTGACATCAACATCAAAAGCTCTCGTTCCATACACTACACGACTGTCTATCAGTAGGGGATTTATCCAACTGATCGGTCCTGGAGTTTCTGAAGTAAAGGGGTTAGATGTACAGAACTCGTGGACTCCTGGAATAGCGGTATCGATCGATGCATTCTTCTTGTTGTCGATCGATGGTTGAGTTTGGATTGGCTCGTGATTCTGCTCCTTGTTGTCAACCGATGTTGGTACCAGTTCGTCGATCGATGGTTGTTGCTGTTGTCCAAATAAATTTCCTGATCGTTCAACCATAATAAGGGCGTCTTTTACATCCTGCTTAGGTAGAGTTAGTAATCTCATATAAAGATTTCGTGCACGTCCTTCTATATCTCTGAAAATTCCAAACTCATCTGGTCTGAGATAACCCATTTATGTATCTTCTGGTCCAAGTTAATGTTCTGGTTTTCATTTGATGGCCAAGATATGCCGATTATTGATGCTGGATTACCCACCCTCGCCTTCATTACCTAGCCATCTTCTTCTTCCAGTGCCAGGCTACGAGATTCAGTCAGATATTCTTCTCTGTAATCTGCGTTGTAGTCTTCGTAAACTCTACTGTATCAGTGGTAAGCCGGATTGGTGCCAATCGATGGCCTATGTGGACCGTCGATCGATGCTTGATAATCAGACTGGTGACCAAAAAGGTTTCCAGCTCCATTAGCCATTGCAAGTATGTCTGCCACATCTTCCTTTGTGACATGTAGAATTCTACCATCCTTCTTCCTCATAATACCGACCTCATCTGGTTGTAGATAACCATATTCTCTTTTGCACTATGCAGCTGAATCACGTTCGGTTTCTGCTTCGTTCCCAGTATCTATCGATGGTGTATGGTCGCCGTCGATCGATGTCGATTTCTGAGGTTGATGGGAAACATGCACAAAATCCAGCCTCTTCCATAGCAAGCCCTCGGTACTCAATTGTTTCTTCATCTTTGTAGTCTTCGTCGTACTCGAGGTAGGCTGTGTTGTAATTGAAGTCTCCATTGTAGGTGTTGACTCGTCCGGATGTTTGAGTGTCGATCGATTCGATAGGGAGGGTGTCGATCGATTGTTGAACTATAAGGCCATTGATCGATGTGTTGGGTGGGGTGTCGATCGATGTTGCTTCTTCTGATTCCTCACCGGACTCGTAATCGCAGAAGCATGTGGCCACAAGCTCTATATCATTGCAAAATTTTGTGAGGGAAGTTTTACTCTTATAAATTTCATAATACACATTATGATCAATCAAGGAAGGGCACAACCTGTTTGTCTGCATGTCACAGATAGCTCCTACGGTGGCCATGAAAGCTCTTCCAAGTAACAGAGAAGAGTTCCCAATTGATCTGGATATCCATCACATGGAAGTCTATCGGGACTTAGACATCCTAAATTCGCAGTGAGACATCTTTGCATATACCTCATGAGTTTACTCTAGAGCAATCCAAAAAATGAAAGAATCACTGGAAGGCTCCACTCTGAGGTTCAACTTCTCTGTTATAGCTCTGGGTATGATGCTCACTGACGATCATGCGTCGCGTAGGGCATTGGGAAACTTGTGGTTTTTGATCAAACATGGCACCACAAACTTCTCAGGATCACTTTTCTTCTTCAGAATGATCCTTGACTCTCTTCTGATGGCATTGGAAAAATAACTCTAATCTCTACATTATGTCAAAATATCAGCTCAATCGCACCGTGGGAAGGTCTCCATCCAAAGCTAAACATCTGACGCATCTGTGCAGTTCTGCATCTCTAAAAGCTCCAGAATCACCAAAGTTCTCCAAAACGTACCTGAACCTGAAAATACTCTAAAACATACTACTTTTTACAGGTAGTCTTTCACTCGCCTGGAACCCTAGATCTAGCTTTTTTTATTATTGTTTACTTACCAATCAACCAATTATCTGCTATTGTTTATTTACTTCTTATTAATTTATTTGCCTAGCTTAATCGCGCGTGTATTGAGTTTATTGTGTGCCCACGCTCCATGTGGATTCGATCCCTAAATACTACAATTTGACCTTTCTTGGCAAGAGTAGTTCATACGGTTAATTTGATAGAGTTTGCATTGAAATACAGAAAACCCCTCCTGTTATATTTGGAGCTGTTGCCGGGGAGTGAAGATTCGCCATTGGACTCAGTTTGTTTGATTTAGTTTATGTATTTTTCTATATTAGTTTACTTACATAAACATTTTTTTTGTGTTTCAGGTACATACATATTAGTACCATGATGCAATGAGGAGAGGATTTTTGGGTTCTTCAAAAAGGAACTTGCTGATTCGCGCACGATCCATAAGTCTACGAGGGCAGTCGACACCCTCCAAGCAGTGATTGCTAGAAAATAGAAGAGAGCATCAATCGACACCAATACTTCACCTTCGACCGATACTAACATCATGACATCGATCAACACCCACACTTCGCCGTTGATCAATACTACATGCAGGAAGATAGAGAATGTTGAACTGCTCATACTTGAAGCTGATGAGAATGGGATCTTACGAGACAAAGAAGGTCGCCTTCGCAGCTGTACATGACAATTGATTATTGCACAGGTTGATGTGATCCCTGATGTCATTTCTGTTGCTGAGATAAATGACTTATATTTGAGCCGTGAATGCTATGATTGGGAAGCTCATAACTCGTGACAGGGTTTGCCTCATGAAGATCCGAAGGAACAAATTGAAGAACTTGTGGATCTAGTCTCAAGGCGCGATCAGAATGAAGTGTCTGAAAACCACATGCTTTGTAAGATCTTCCCCTATTTTATATATGAGAATGCATTTAGCTGGTTCAGTCAACTGCAGACAGGATCTCTAACACGTTTTGAGGACATTGAAAGCACTTTCCTCAACAAATTTCTCATTGTTGCTGCAGCCGCTCAACTAAAGAAGTTTAATGATATGATGGAAATAATGGTCAAAGGCCGGGAGAAGGAGCTGATGTTTAAATTCAATCAGATGTTGGGTATTCCTTATAGTGAAACAGATGGAGAATGTGAAACAGTGAGCACTCGCGCTGAACATCATGGATCTGAGCCGAGCAGAGCAGAAGAAGCCGATATTAGTGATCCGACTTCAGCATCGATCGACACTAAGACTTCAACGTCGATCGACACTAACCCTGGTTGTCGATCGACACCACTCGACATCCATGAAAGATCAAGTTATCTTCAAGACATTGCAGACTCGACACTAGAGAGCACATGTATCAAGTTTGTTATCATGCTCCGGATGTAGAAAGAAAAATCACCATCAGAGATCTCCTGGAGCCAAAGGATAAAGTACAATTTGGGGATTTGGATTCGAGTAGGAAAGCCACTATGTTGCTAGAAGAATGGTTTGAAGATATGCATCAGAACTCGGATAGATCTGGAAACTTCACCAATAACTAGCATCGATCTACACCCACCCGGCTGCATCGATCGACACTACACAGCAGATATCGATCGACACTTATTATTGGATGAACCAGGTTACACAGTTGAGGTGGAACCAGTTGATGAGAGAATGCACAAGTCTGAGACCTCACACCTTTCTGTCCCTGAACATCTACGATCACCTATCTGCACAGAAGAAGCTGCTGGTTTTCACAAAAGAGCCAAGATGGTACATGACCCTGTGAAGTTTGTGGTTCCCAATGCTGTTTTGAGGTTGAATTTCCTATTCCACCAGATGGAAGTGAGCAAATGGATCTCTACGTTGAGGTATATGATGATATTAAGCATACAGTTGTTTCCCAGAGAGTATTGAAGTATGAAGGTGACGTTGACCAAGGACCATCGGTCGCGGCATCGATCGACACCGTCATTGGTGAATTGATCGAAGACACCATTGGAATATCGATCAACATCAACACTAGAGCATCGATCGACACTTATCACGGATCAGCGCAGAAAGAGTTTGAATCATTGTGATGGAGGCACCATGAGATAAGACAAGTCTGTGGGAAAGAAGAGTAGGAATTGGAAGAAGAGAAAAAGGATCAAGGAAGGTCCTCGGCTATCATTGATTCCCCAGTTCTCAGATTGTGTCAGGAAATACAGAGTGCGCAGAAGATGCTTCTTAAAGCCATTTGCAAAGCTTCGAGCACTCCTTAGATGATAACGAAATGAGAAGAGTCACTGGAGGCTTTCACAAAAAGGGTGATGAAGATGAAGATATTGGACACTGGGAATTGTTTAGGAGCAAGTTCCCAATCTCATCTGGACTGAATCAGAGTTTTAAAAAGTCAAACTAAAGACTATAAACAAGCACTGAGTGAGGGTCAACCCAGTATTTAGCAAGTTTGCAATTAGTTTTTAATTATATTAGTCTAATTTTGTATTTTATTTTATTATACAGGTTTTCAAAAAAAAAAAAGATCCGAGGAAGATAGTCTGCACAGAGCATCGCCCGACACTTGATCACTGTGGATCAACAGAGCAACCCGAGTTTTGATTGTTCGCCACTTCACTTTGTCGATCAACGGTCACCATCAAGGAGCAGGTATATCGTTTTTCCTTGTTAAATTTTGTTCTTTTGGTTTATTTGCTTCACCAATCTTAAACTGTTTAACACTAGGGACAGTGTTGTTTAAGTTTGGGGGACGTTTACTGATATTG
Organism: Moricandia moricandioides; assembly: GCA_905132885.1. Classification (NCBI taxonomy): domain Eukaryota; kingdom Viridiplantae; phylum Streptophyta; class Magnoliopsida; order Brassicales; family Brassicaceae; genus Moricandia; species Moricandia moricandioides. The sequence goes on from CAJHQQ010003709.1 coordinate 24,642, forward strand.
TGTTCTATTTTGAGTTATATTTTCTGTACTTATTCTAAAAAAAGGAGTAGAAACTTACAGGTGTACCATCGGTTGACATCAACATGGGGACATCCATCGATACTCTTTTACATAGTATGGTATCGAGTTTCTATCTTAAGCTATTTACTTATGATTTGGTTTTTCCTAACCAATCTGGGACGGATTACACTGGGGACTTTGTAATTTAAGTCTTGGGGAGGTTTGCTTATGTATTTGATTTGTTTTGAGTCTTATTTACTATATATATATATATTTATAAGTTTTCAAAAAGTTTTATTGAGTCAAGAAGGGGACTATGATCAAGATTTATTATTGACTAACCACACTTTAGCACCATTCTTAGAAGGTTGTTTGCAGAGATTACTAGAGATATCAAACTGGATCATCCTGCCGCTATATCACACTTGGTTAGAAAGTTTGAAGGAACCGAAGCTGATCTGCAGCACTAATCCTGACATTATTTTCTTGCTTTAGGGCTTGTTATAAAATGGAACGAATTCCTTCTGCAATTCTGGAGGTACAATTCATTGCACCTCTGGTTCCCTTCTCTCTCTATTTTCAGCATCTACCTAAAAGCTTAAAAGACTGAGATGATTTCCTGAGATGCAGCGGGGTAGGTACATTACCGATGACCCCACTATTCTAATTCAGGGGAATGATCACACATTGTTGGAAGCGAGGGGTATGTACATTACCGATGACCCCACTATTCGCCTACAATAAAAGAAAAGAAAAGAAGAAGAAAATCGAAAAGAAGATGGCATAATGTTTGTGTTAAACAACATTGATCATTGGATTTGAGATTTAAAAAGATTCAGAGAAGAGACAAAAAAGGGAAGAAAGGGATTAGAGAAGACTTTGTGCCTGGTTGTCCATAATTGCAGGGGTAAGATTTCATGTGTCCTTTGATTGATACTCTCAGGCTAAAGCCCGTACTTTTATTTTATGCAAAGAAATGAAATCAGTAGAAGAGTTAGTGAGACTAGTATTTGCTAAGTTGTTGGTAGAATTAATTTTGTTGCTATACTAGGATAGAGTATATAAAGTTTCTTTCTGATTGACTTGATAGGATGTGGTTGTGAAAGTTATACTTTGACATTATGTGAGTCCTCGCTTTTCAAACCTCTTTCACAGGCTGCCTTGTTTGCCTGAGGACAAGCAAAAGGTTATGGCCAGATATTGACCACTATTGTGTCATGATATCAGCCCTATTTAGAGTCTATTATATGTCTTTGGAGTATGTATTCGAGTATTTTCAGGTTCAGGTACGCTCCGGAGAACTTTGGTGATTCTGGCTTTTAGAGATGTAGAACTGCACAGATGCGTCAGATGTTTACCTTTGGATGGAGACCTTCTCAAGGTGTGATTGAGCTGATATTTTGACAGAAGATAGATAATTGAGTTAGATTTCCAATGCCACCTGTTTGAGGTCAACCAGAATCCAACAGCCAAAGTTATGCCCGTTTTACAGGAGAGTGGTATGTCTGCCTCGCGAGAGGAAGCTGTCGAGAGATGAATGAGTGTCGATCGATGGCACAGCCTTGGTGTTGATCGACGTTGATCCCAGAAGACATGCCCGAATTTTTTTATGGCTGACTTAAGCCCATAAGTTACCAAAAATTACCAGAATACCGATGGACGACTTCTAAAACCCTATTTATATGTTTTCTAAGACATTGTTGACGGCTACGCTTCACAACCTTTCTTTTATTCATTGTTCTAGGGTTAGGAGAGAAGGGAGGAACTCCTTCATCTATGAGTCCTCCTGGAATTCCTTTGGTTTTATATTATATTTATTCGAATCATCTATGATTTATGTGATAAAAATCATGCCTGAGTAAATCTCTTGTTAGGTTTAGGGTTTATTAATGGTATTGATGGATTAGCCAAACAGTAGAATTTCTATAGTGATTATTAGATATATCAATAGAATTGTTATTATTGCTTGTGTTCAAAAGTATCTAACTAGAACCATGATCATAGGATAGTTAGGCGCAAGAGAGAGCATGGTCTACTACCAAAATTAATTATGTTGAGATAGGTTCCTAGAAACAAACGAGACTTGTTTTAGTTAATTTAATGAACTTATAGAATTAGGTCACAAAGCTTGACTCAAGAGACCATCGGTCGACACAGGATCATTGCCATCAAACGATGGTCATTCTGTGTCAACAAGCGAGAACTGAGACATCGAACTTAGTCAATAGATTAGACTCGCACTGAAAGTTCGTCGTCTTTTACATTAGATATCGTGTTCTATGATTAATACCTTTAGCTTATATCCTCTATAATCCACTTTCCTGGAACACTAGATATAGCTATTTATTATTATTGTCTCTATAGTTTATTTACTGCTTATTAATATATTTGCCTAGCTTAATCGCGACTGTATTAAGTTTATTGTGTGCCCACGCTCCATGTGGATTCGATCCTTAAATACTACAATTGACCTCTCTTGGCAAGAGTAATTCGTAGGATTAATTTGATAGAGTTTGCATTGGAATACATAAAAACCCTCCTGTCAGCATACCAGACTCATCAACTTACAGCACTCAAGAGGTTGACAACATGGTAAATGGAATTTACAGAGCACAGTAGATGAATACGGATGTCTATCACAAGAGACTTGATGACCTGTACCACTTGTTCAACGACAGCATTGGCTGGTTAACCACGTGAATGGAAGAGATGAAGCAGAAGATGGACTACACAAATCAGATTATTCAACAACAATACTCGATTGGAGCAGTTAGTTCAGCATCGACCGACGGAAACAATTGGCCATCGATCGTTACTCATCCCACAATTTTTCGGCAGAGCTAGTAAAGCAGGAGTTATTAGAAGACGAGCTTGATGACGTTTATCTTTCTCAAGACTTGAAAAGGAATGATATCTACCAAAAATAGGATGACATTTTCAGAGCCCACATATGCCAGGCTTAACATGCTGACTGGATGCATTGAAACACTCTAGGAAAGGATGAGTGCAATGGAAACTGCTCAAATAAGGTTGGATAACCAGAGAACCAGAGGAGAAGAAGCTATGAGGAGCTTCATCAGTGCATGGTTTCAGACGAACATAAAGTATGTGGATACCTGCTTTCCACGATGGTTCGATGAACCACCTTCCTAGTCTATAAGTCCAAACGTCAAGCTTAATACTATAATCAAGCGCTGAGTGGGAGGCAAACCACTGTGTACTAAGTTTTTTTTATTTAGTTATTAATTACAGTTTTTATTTCAATGTTTTAGGTGTTCAAAGAAGGAGTAGAAAATTTCGAACAGAGCATTTGTCGACATCAACACTTAACCATCAGTCGACGGCTTGGATGGTCAACCATCGGTCGACACTCCTTATGGAGTTTTGTAACTTTGACTTTCTCTCTAACTTTTACTTATGATTTATGTTTTTCCCTTAACCAAACCGGACGGGATAACACTGGGATAGTGTTATTTAAGCCTGGGGGAGTTTGTTGATATTTTTATTTATTTTGAGTTTTATTTTTTTTATTTACTTAGTTTTTTTCTAAAATATTTTATTGATTCAAGAAGGGGATTGTGATCAGAACCTATTTATTGTCTAACCTCACTATAGCACCGCTCTTAGGCTTGTTAATTGCGGAGATTACTAGAGATACCAAAGTGGATCATCATGCAATTAGATCGTACTTACTAAGAATGTTTGAAGGAACAAAAGCTGAACTCAAACCTAATACTGACTATTTTTCTTGGTTTGGAGCTTAACATACATCAGATCGGATTCCTTTTGCAAGTTTGTAAGGTACAAGTCTGTCTGCTTCTGATTCCTTTCTCTCTCTCTCTCCTCAGCATAAAACAAAAAGTTTGAGATGATTTCCTGGAAGATGAAGAGGGGTAGGAAAATTACCAACGACTCCATTATTCTAATTTTATTGTTGGAAGTGAGGGATATGTACATTACCCGATGACCCCACTATTCGCCTACAACTTTGTTCAAAAAAGAAATCGAAAATAAGATGACAAGATGGACTGTATCAGCATCACTTTCCATTGAGTTTGAGATTTAAAAAGATTCCAAGAGAAAAGAGGGAGGAAAGGGATCATGTAATGTATTTCAATGCAAACTCTATCAAATTAACCCTACGAACTACTCTTGCCAAGAGAGGTCAAATTGTAGTATTTAGGGATTGAATCCACAGGGAGCATGTGCACACAATAAACCCAATACAGTCGCGATTAAGCTAGGAAAATAGATTAATAAGCAATAAATAAACTATAGCAGATAATTGATTGAGTTGTAAGTAAACAATAATAATAAATAGCTAGATCTAGGGTTTTGGGAAAGTGGATTATAGAGGATAAAAGCTAAGGGTATTAATCATAGAAATCTATTTCTAATATAAAAGACAACCAGCTCTCGCTACGAGTCTAATCTATTGACTAAGTCCCATGTCTCAGCTCTCGCTTATTGACACGGAATGACTGTCGATATGGCAATGATCCTGCGTCGATTGATGGTCTATTGAGTCATATTTATGACCTAACTCGATAAGTTAACTAATTTAACAAAATCAACTCTCCTTTGTTTCTAGCAACCTAGATCAACAGGATTAATTCTGGTAGTAGACCATACTCTCGCTTGCGCCTAACTATCCTATGATCAGGGTTGTAGTTAGCTACACTAGAACACAAGCAATAAACACAATTCTGTTGATAGATCTAATAATCACCCCAGCAATTCAATTGTTTGGCTAATCCATCAATACCATTAATAAACCCTAAACCTAACAAGAGATCTACTCAGACATGATCTTTTTCATAGAAATCATAGATGAATAGAATATATATATAGAATATATATCAAATAAAGAACCAAAGGAATTCCAGGAGGACTCTGAAGGAGTTCCTCCCTTCTATCCTAACCCTAGAACAATAGATAGAATAAATTTTGGTGCCTAAACAATGGCATAAAAACATATAAATAGGGTTTTAGGTCGTCTATGGGTATTTTGGTAATTTGTGATTGCTTCTAGGCTTAAGTCGGCCATAAAAAAAGTCGGGCCTGTCTTCGGGGATCACCTCCGATCGACACCAAGGCTGTTCTGTTGAAAGACACTCATTCATCTTCTCGACAGCTTCCTCTCGCGAGGCATACATACCACTCTTCAATAAATCTGGCATAAATTTAGATCTAACCGTCCGATGGACCTCAAACCTGTGGAAATGGAAAGCTAACTCAAAGCTCTATCTTCTGTCAAAATATAAGCCTAATCTTACCGTGGTAAGGTCTCCATCCATGGAAAAACATCTGACACATCTGCGCAGTTCTGCATCTCTAAAAGCTCCAGAATCACCAAAGTTCTCCAGAACGTACCTGAACCTGAAAATACTCTAAAACATACTCAGAACACATATAATAGACTCTAAATAGGTTTGATATTGTGGTGCCTCCATCAAAAAGATTAAAAAACACTTCAAACTCATTATGATCTGATCCGTTATGAGTGTCGATCAACACTCTAGTGTTGATGTCGATCGATGTTCCAATGGTTGCGTCGATCGATGCTGCGACCGATGGTCCTTGGTCAGAGTCACATTCATACTTCAATACTCTCTGAGAAAGAACTGTATACTGAAGATCATCAAATGCCTCAACGTAGAGATCCATATGCACACTTCTATCTGGTGGAATAGGACATTCAACATCAAAAACTTCACTGGAAATCACAAATTTCACAGGGTCATGTACCATCTTCTCTCTTTTGTGAAAATCAGCAGCTTCTTCTGTGCAGATAGGGGGTCCTAGATGTTCTGGGACATAAATATGTGAGGTCTTGGAAACATGAATTCTCTCCTCAACCGGTCCGGGTTCAATCATGTAACTTGGCTGTTCGTCCAATAATGTGTGTCGATCGATGTATGCTAGGTGGTATCGATCGATGATGGGATTTGGGTGTTGATCAATGAAGTAGGGTTGTTGTCGATCTATATCATTAGGTGTGTGTCGATCGATGTTAGCCTTTCGTGAAGTCTCTAGATATTTTCCCGGAGTGTGCTGATCGTCATCAAGCTTCATCTCCAAGTGCTGATCCATATCTTCAAGATTTTCCTCCAGCTCTAAGAAGTCTTCCATATTGACTTTCCTACTCGAATCCAAATACCTAAGTTGTTCTCTATCCTCTACCTCCAAAAGATCTCCCATGGTGATTTCCTTGTCTACATTTGGAGCATGGTAACAACTTGATACATCGGTGCTTTCTAGTGTCGAGTCTGAAATGTCCTGAGTACAACACGATCTTTTAGGGGTGTCGATCGATAATGAGATTTTGTGTTGATCGATACAGAGATGGTGGTGTTGATCAATGTTGAGGTCATGGTGTCGATCGACGCTGAGGTAATATTTTCGATCGATGCTGAGGTCAAATTACTAATATCAACTTCTTCTGCTATTCTCGGCTCAGGTCCATGATGTTCATCACCTTTCCGTGTAACCTCATCTGTTTGTTGAACCTGATTATCTGGATTCTTAGCGCGAGTGTTTAGTGTTTCACATTATCCATCTGTTTCACTATAAGGAACACCCAACATCTGACTGAATTTAAACATCAGGTCCTTGTCCCGGCCTGTAACCATCATTTCCAGCATATCAGCAATCTTCTTTTGTCGAGCTGTTGCAGCATCAATGAGAAATTTCTTGTGGAAAGTGCTTTTAATGTCCTCCCAACATATTATAGATCCTGGCTGCAGTTGAATGAACCATCTAAATGCATTCCCAGAGTAAGAATTGGGGAATATCGTGCAGAGCATGTAGTATTCCGACACTTGATTATGCTCGCTCCTTGATACTAGATCCACAAGTTCTTCGATGTGTTCCTTCGGATCTTCATGAGGCAAACCCTGAAAAGAGTTATGGGCTTCCCAATCATACCATTCACGGCTCAACTGGAAGTCATTTCTCTCAGCAACAACAATGACATCAGGGATCACAACTCCTTGTGCATTAATAATTGTCCTATACTGTTGCGAGGCCGACCTTCTTCGTCTCATAAGATCCCATTGTCATCAGCCTTAAATATAAGAATTTCAATTTCCTCTGTCTTCTCGCAAATGGCGTCGCTCGATGCTGAGGTCTTAACGTCGATCGACGTTGAAGTCTTAGTGTCAATCGATGCTGAAATCGGATCATTAATATCGGCTTCTTCTACTCTGCTCAGCTCTCCATATCCATCTTCTTCTTCTTCCTCTACATATATCTCAACATAGATTCCTTCTCGATCTTCATATTTGCTTCAGTATCATAGAGAAAGTTGGTGAGGAAGGCGTTCATGATGTCATTCTAGGTAGTGAGAGATCCTGGTGGCAACCTCTTGAACCAACATGCTGCTTCTCCAGCAAGAGAGTATGGGAATAGTTTGCATAAGTAGTAATCTTTAGAGACTCGATTGCACTTAAAGATCAACGCTAAATCATCGAATAATTCAAGGTGGTTACTGGGACATTCATGAGGAAGACCATATAAAGGATGCTGACCCACAAGAGAGATAGATGTAGGATTCAGCTCAAAGACATTCCTCTGTGGTGCAGAACAACGCATCACAGACCTTTTGGCGTAGAAATCCTTAGGCTAGTTGTAGTCTCTAAGTGTCGTTTGTCGTTCAATCCCAGAACTCACAGTAACAGCAGTAGCATCATGGATTATTTTCCCCTGTGAATGAATCAATTTCCCTGCACTGTTGTGCGCACGACCTCTTTCGTCTCGTAAGATGCCATTCTTGTCAACTCTTAGTATGAGTACTTCGACCTTCTCTATCTTGTCGCAAGTAGTATCGATCGACGGCAAAGTGTGGCTGTCAATCGATGTCATGATGTTAGTATCGATCGACGGTGAAGTATTGGTATTGATCGATGCTTGCTTCTCTTTGCTAGCGATCTCAGCTTGGAAGATGTCGACTGCCCTCGTAGACTTATGGATCGTGCGCGAATCAGCAGGTTCCTTTTTTGAAGAACCCAAAAATCCTCTCCTCATTGCTTCGTGGTACTAGTATGTACCTGAAACACAAGAAAAAAATTTATGTAAGTAAGCTAATTTAGAAAATTACCCAGACTAAATCAAACAAATTGAGTCTAATGGCGAATCCTTGCTCCCAGGCAACGGCGGCAAATTTGACAGGAAGGTTTTTATGTATTAACCCTACGAACTACTCTTGCCAAGAGATGTCAAATTGTAGTATTTAGGGATCGAATCCACAGGGACCATGGGCACACAATAAACTCAATACAGTCGCGATTAAGCTAGGCTAATAGATTAATAAGCAGTAAATAAACTGTAGAGGATAATTGATTGATTGGTAAGTAAACAGTAATAATAAATAGCTAGATTTAGGGTTTCAGGCAAGTGGATTATAGAGGATAAAAACAAAGGGTGTTAATCATAGAACTCTATATATAATGTAAAAGACGACCAGCTCTCGCTGCGAGTCTAATCTATTGACTAAGTCATATGTCTCAGTTCTCATTGTTGACACGAAATGACCCTCGATTGATGGCAATGATCCTGCGTCGATCTATGGTCTCTTGAGTCAAGATTTATGACCTAATTCGATAAGTTCACTAAATTAACTAAATCAACTCTCGTTTGTTTCTAGCAACCTAGCTCAATATGATTAATTCTGGTATTAAACCATGCTATCGCTTGCGCCTAACTATCCTATGATCAGGATTCTAGTTGGCTACTCTAGAGCACAAGCAATAACCACAAATCTATTCACAGATCTAATAATAACCCTAGCAATTCTATTGTTTGGCTAATCCATCAATACCATTAATAAACTCTAAATTAAACAAGAGATCTACTCAGACATGATTTTTGTCATAGAAATCATAGATGAATAGAAATCAAATAAAGAACCAATGGAGTTCCAGGAGGACTCTGAAGGAGTTCCTCCCTTCTATCATAACCCTAGAACAATAGATAGAATAAATCTTGGTGCCTAAACAATGGCATAGAAACATATAAATAGGGTTTTAGGTCGTCCATGGGTATTTTGGTAATTTATAATGGCTTCTTGGCTTAATTCGGCCATAAAACAAGTCGGGCCTTTCTTCTGGGATCACCGTCGATTGACACCAAGGCTGTGCCATCGATTGACACTCATTCATCTTCTCGACAACTTCCTCTCGCGAGGCAGACGGACCACTCTTCAGTAAATCAGGCATAACTATAGATCTAACCGTCCGATGGACCTCAAACCGGTGGAAATGGAAAGGTAACCCAAATCTCTAGCTTATTTCAAAATATATGCCCAATCTCACCACGGTAAGGTCTCCATCCATAGCTAAACATCTGACACATATGTGCAGTTCTGCATCTCTAAAAGCTCCAGAATCACCAAAGTTCTCAAGTACGTACATGAACCTGTAAATACTCTAAAACATACTCCAAACACATATAACAGACTATAAATAGGTTTTATATCATGGTACAATAGTGGTAAATATCAGGCCCTATCAGTAGACTTTACACCTATGTATGCAGATTTGTAGGAGTTGAGTCTATGTGTCCTTTGATAGATACTCCCATGGTAAAACCTGCACTTTATTTTATGAAAAGAAATGAGATCAGTAGAGGGGTGAGTCAAATTAATATTGGTTGAGTTGCTGAAAAATGGATTTGGTTGCTATACTATGATAGGCATATAAAGTTTCTACTTGTTTAGAATTATTTGATGTGGTTGCGAGATATTAGGGGTGATAGTAATACTTATACATTATATGAGTAATGTAGAATTATTGTTCTCACATATTAATAATTCCCTGCATCCCATTCATTATAATTCACTTTCTAGAAAACCTAGGTCTATCGTTTTTCCATATTTACATACACTTAGTAATTTAGATATTTTTCTATTCCTGATAAACTTACAACTAAACATCTATTTATAGTTTTCCTAGCTTAACCATTAGAATTATAATAAATCTATTGGGTGTCCTCGCTCTCTGTGGATTTGATAGCTAAGTACTTCAATTTTACCTCTCTTGACAAGAGTAGTTCGTAGGGTTAATTTGATAGATTGCATAATTAAGAATAAACCTTAACCCTCACGCTGTCAGTAAACCCGAAGGAAACCAAAGAGTTAGAAAAAAAAGTCCAGGGAGGATCTGTCTAGACTACCGAGGCATAAACAACATCACCATTAAGTATATGCCTTGATGACATGTTAGATGAGTTAAGTGAAGCCACCATTTTCTCTAAGATATACCTTAAAAGTGGATACGATACGGTGATAATAAAGGAGGATAATAAGGTCTTGAGAAAGTACTAGAGACACTTCGACAATAAGGTCTTTATGCAAACCTCAAGAAGTGCACACTCTGCACTGATAAACTTTTCTTCCAAGGTTTTGTTGTGAGTTCATAGGGATTACAGGTAGATGTGGAGAAGGTGAAGGCGATCCAAGACTGGCCAGAACCCATAAACATCAGCCATGTCCGGAGCTTCCATGGTCTAGCAAGCTTCTACAGATGCTTTGTCAAAGACTTAAGTAGTATAGCTGCACCACTCACTTCTGTGCTGAAGAATAGTATTGGGTTCACATGGGAAAAAGCACAACAAGACGCATTCCAAACCATGAAGGATCGTCTGAACCATGCATCAGTCCTAGTCCTTCCTGACTTCAACAAGACTTTTGAAGTGGAGTGTGATGCATATGAAATTGGGATTGGGGCCGTGTTGACTCAAGGGGGGGAAACCGGTTGCTTATTTCAGTGAGAAGTTGAGTGGAGCCACTCTTATTACCCAACATATGATAAGGAGCTTTATGCACTAGTGAGAGCATTAGAGACATGGCAACAATACTTGCTGTCCAAGGAATTTGTGGTTCATACTGACCATGAAACCTTAAAGAATCTAAGGGATCAGACCAACCTCAAGAGGAGGCATGCTCGCTGGATGGAATTTATATAATCCTTCCCCTACATCACCAAGTACAAGAAGGGTAAAGATAACATTGTGGCCGATGCTCTTTCAAGAAGATATGCTTTGATTGCCACAATGGAAGCAAAGATGATGGGATTTGAATTCATCATGGATCTATATGGAGAAGACCCGGATCTAGCTGAGATATATTCTGGTTGTACCAAGGGACCACAAGGGGTAGTTCTACCTCCATGAAGGGTTTCTGTTGAAAGGGAGGAGATTGTGCACCCCACAATTCTCATTGAGAGACTTAATCACTCGAGAGGCTCATGGGACACTTTTGGGTGGATAAGACTTTGGCTGTGGTGATAGAGCCTTTCTATTGACCACGTCTAAAGAAGGCTGTAGAATCCCATTGTGCAAGATGTGTAACTTACAACAAGGCTAAGTCCAAGGTGCAACCTCATGGTCTATATATGCCAATGCCGATTCCTACTGCTCCTTGGGTGGATCTATCCATGGATTTTTTGTTAGGCTTACCAAAGGTGCAAACACAAGGATTCAATCATCTAAATTTGCACACTTCATACCTTGTGCCAAGATGAATGATGTATCCAAGACGGCTGATTTCTTTTTCAAGGAGGTTGTGCGCGTACATGGAGTACCTAGGACCATTGTATCAGACCGAGACACCAAATTCCTTAGCCACTATTGGAGGACCTTATGGAAGAATATGGGAACTAAGCTTTTATTCTCCACTACTTGCCACCCTCAAACGGACGGACATACTGAAGTGGTCAACCGAACACTATCCACACTGCTTAGGGCAACCATTGGAAGGAAAATAAAGAATTGGGTAGAGTGCATTCCATTAATAGAGTTTTCCTACAACCAAGCTCAACATTCAGCCACCAAAATGTCACCATCTGAGGCTGCCTATGATTTTAATCCAGCCAAACCCATGCAACTCGAGCAATTAACTCAAGCTGAAGTTATTAGCCAAACCGGATAAGCCAAGGCTAAGTATGTAAAAGAACTCCACCAGAAGGTTATTGAGAACTTGGAGAAGAGGACTGAGGAGTACACTAGGCATGCCAAGAGGGGTCGCCGATAAATTGTGCTTGAACCAGGAGAATGAGTTTGGTTACACATGAGATAAGAGAGTTACCCTAGCCAGAGGAGTTCCAAGTTAAATCCAAGAGGAGATGGCTCATTCCAAATGATCGATAGAATCAACAACAATGCCTACCATCTTGACCTCGCAAATGAGTTGAATGTATCTTCAACTTTCAATGTTACTGACTTGTCCCCTTTCCTTGCAGATGAACCAGTTTTGAGGTCAAAACCTTTTGAAGAGGGAGGGAATGATGAGGACATTCAACCAGAACAAGAGCCGGACCTAACAGAACCAGACATCCAAGACATGATGACCAAAGATATTCCAATCAGAAGCTACCCAAGAAGTGTCCATGCCAATTGTGTTCGAAGGACTCATGATTAGACAAAGAGCTAAGTTACTTCAACAATATTTAATGAGAGCATGATGCTGGATTTTGATCATGGACATGTTAAACCAACTGAGGTTAAGCCAATTGGTGAACAAGATGATAAAGAATCAAGCTTGAAGAATGATGGACCATCCAAGAAGACTAAGACACCAAGTGAAGATCTTTGGTCATTCATTCCGCACCAAGCCTATATAACCTGGATGGTTATCATCATAGAAGACCAGATCATCTAGCAGGATTCAACGACTAATCAAACCGGCCAAAAAGGTAAGCATTTAAATTCATATTCCAACGGTTTTGATTTGTTTTGAAGCTTTGGTCATTTTCCTTTCTTTTTATTTGAATTTTATTCCCAAACTTTATAGTTGGCTTGCATACCTAATAAGGTTTAATTTTAGTCTAGAACTATGTAATATTTGCTTCAAAGACCCTAGAAGGAACCACTGCATTGGAAATCTATATAAGCATTTTGTAACTTTTTACGCATGATATAAAACTAGACCTTTTCTTAAACGAAAACGCTAGAGCTCTCTAACAAAGAACTCGCCTCCTTCTCTTATCCTTGTGAGTCCAGTACCTCCACGTCCTAGTGAGTTTGTGTTGTATCACGAGTCTTCATCCCTCGTGTGGTGCAATTCGTTCCATCAAGTTACTTGTTCTTGGATCCATTTGGTTCATTAGATCAGTTCAAACGGTCCACCCGTGTATCAGATCGAATCTCACTCTTGTGCCAAGGATCATATAGCCTTTGTGAGCCTAGGCTTGTATCATCCTTGACTATGCCTCTTGAATATACCTTAAAGAAATCCAAAAAAGTGAATGAATCGCTAGAAGGCTCTACCTTTACGATTAGCACGTCTGCCAAGGTTCTTGGCATAATGCTCACTGATGAGCCGGTTTTGCAGAGTGCATGAGGGTAGTCATGTCCCTTGATGTTGCAGGGAACCATAAACTTTATAGGGTCGTGACATGCGGTGTTGTTTATTGTTCTAGCATGGTATAAATATCTTAAACAATCAACTATCAAATTAACCCTTAATTTAAATACACAAAATAATACTCTTGCCAAGAGAGATCAGGTGTAGTAATTACGGATCTAATCCACAGAGAAAAATGGCACACAATAGATTTCTTGTTCCTAAAGTTAAGCTAGGTGACTATATATATATTGGTAACAAGTAATCAGTCTAAGGAAATGTTCATTATTAGAGAGTGTAGATGCAATATGGAAATATGGTAATAATGTAAATATGGAAATATGCTAATAATGTAAATATGAAAGTATGCTAATAAACTAAATAGATGTATATGTAAATATGCTACATCTATGGTTTCAGGCAAATGGATTATAGAAAATGGAAGTTAAGGTATTTAATCATGGACATCGATATCTATTGTAAAAGACACTAGCTCTCGCCGCGAGTCTAATATATTGACTAAGTCCAACGTCTCAGCTCTCGCTTGTTGACAAGGAATGACCATCGATCGATGGCAATGATCCTGCGTCGATCAATGGTTTCTTGAGTCAAGCTTTATGACCTAATTCGATAAGTTCACTAGATTAACTAAATCAACTCTCGTTTGTTTCTAGCAACCTAGCTCAACATAATAAATTCCGGTAGTAGACCATGCTCTCGCTTGCGCCTAACTATCCTATTATCAAGGTTCTAGTTAGCTACTCTAGAACACAAGCAATAAACACAATTCTATTAATAGATCTAATACTGACCCTAACAATTCTACCGTTTGTCTAATCCATCAGTACATTTAATAAACCTTAAATCTAGTTGATAACTACTCAGACATATTCAAAGTAAGAAGAATGATCTGAATATAATTCATAGATAAAACACTTGGGTTCCAATACAAATCTCCCTAAGAATATTGTCTAATGTATTGTATTCTATCCTATTATATCTCCCCTTCCATTTATTTCTCATACATAAAGTATAAATTTAAAAACCTTAAATCTAGGTCAAAACTTGTCTAGGGGTAAACTTGTAATCTTGTGTTTTGTCTCTAACTTGGGCTTGAAATCGGTTGTCTGTGAATTAGTAATTGATCGACGCCAAGGGGTCATTGTCGATAGATCTTTGTCATATAACATCGGTTGACGTTAGGATAGTGTCGTCGATCGACGTCAGGATAGTGCCGTAGATCGGCGACAATTTTGTACTTCGACTCTCTCATAGATCAGCT
>CAJHQQ010003710.1:0-39225 GCA_905132885.1 Moricandia moricandioides
ATTTATCAAACATTTGATATGTATTTTGTAACATCCGGATCCCTTTGGTACTGTCTATTGGCGCATATTGAAATAATTGTTTTAGTTACATGCATCACAGAAATGAATTTAATTTTTGCTTACTTGTCTAGAAAAAACTTTAAAATCCAACGTAATTCAAAGATAAATGACCTATTAGAAAATTATTTGCGAGTGAGATATAACGTAAAAGAGATTAGGTGGTGATTGCAGTATTAATTCACTATTTTGTAGACATCAGTCAAGTGTCTTCATGGTTTCAGTGTCTACATAGATTTCATAACTCTTAGAAAGTTAATCAATCATGTACAAAAATGTTTTTATAGTTTTTCATGAATTATACACAAGATGAATACATGATCCTAATGTTAGAGGACTGAGAGCCTGACAGCCTGTGAAGGAAGATATAGATAAGACAAGGATGAAGACAAAACCCCCTCTTGAATACGTAAGTGTTATACAAACGGAATATAATCGATGCATAGACGTGTCCTTATTGTCTGCCATGATAATGTCACTCGTATTCTAGTGATACCGATAGCAAGATATTATATACGATATTTATTTTCAGTATTAGTTTGATATCGACTGTAAACTCCAACATTTATAAACTAGTATTGGTTTTGGTCCGAAACAAGAATTACCTAAAATAGATCACTATTTGACGAATTTTCAAACATTTAATGTTTTGAATAAACAGTTTATATATAAAAAACGAGTGCAAGTTTGACTGTAAAAAGAAACTAACGAGATAAGCTAATTAATATGTACTGAGCTAAGTAAAAAAGACAGTACTTTGGTAAAGACAAATGAATCATAGTCTCTCTGTATTGCTCTTTTGTAATATCCTTCTCTCCATGTGAGTTTTTGTAATGAAACGACAATGCATGGTCCCCGTTTTAGAATTATAGCTGTCAAATGGGTGGGCCGACCATTGGTTGCCCTTGTCCATATGTAAATGGGTCAATTTTGGTCATACCCATTTGTCCATGCGGATTTAAATGGACAAAAATCACTAGACCATTGGACATGGGTGTTTGTGGGTTTGATCCTTAATGGACATGGTTCACCCAATGGTCACAAAAAAATAGGTTTCTATTTTTTTTTCATTTGATCTCTATCAAAATCAAAAGTGTTTTTCGCCAAATCGAGTTTTCTATCAAAACCACAAAATTCAAATTTTCCAGCCAAAATCGCAAAATAGAGATTTCCCGCCAAAATCGCAAAACCGAGATTTCACACCAAAATTCTCAAAACCGACATTTTTCGCCAAAATCTCAAAACTGAGATTTTCCGCCAAAATCGCAAAATCCAGATTTCCCACCAAAATCTCAAAACCGAGATTTCCTGCCAAAATCTCAAAAACAAGATTTCCTGCCAAAACCGCAAAATTGAAATTTCCCGCCAAAATCTCAAAATCGAGAATTCCCGCTGAAATCGCAAAATCGAGATTTCCAAAACCGCAAATCGAAAAATTTTCGCCCAAAACCGCAAATTAAAATTTCCCGCCAAAATCTCAAAACCAAGATTTTCGCCAAAACTGCAAAATTGAAATTTCCCGCCAAAATTTCAAAATTAAGATTTCTCGCCAATAATCTCAAAATCGAGATTTCCTGCTGAAATCGCAAAATTGAGATTTCCCGCCAAAATCTCAAAACCAAGAATTCGAATATAATGACCATGCCGCGCTTGTCTCATCACAACCCTACGTACATGCCAAAAATAAGATCCTCTCTCTAACGTTTCTTTTTGTTCCCATTGCACATTCACATCACATTATGAGTGCGATGACAAACTAACCGGGTTAGCCCGTTAATGGCCCATTGAAGGTCTATCTATCTGCACATATGGGCTTGGCTGTTCTTTGGGTTTTCAGTCACCTTTACACAAGCTGGTAATACATATGATGAAGTTGTTCTAATAAGTTGTATTTGGCACCATCAGTGAAGATGTTGTGCAGGGCAACTTCGTAGACCATTGCTGGAAGAGGAGTCAGCACGTCCACTAAGATAGCTAGATACAGTGACAATGGACTTTCAAAAAACATAAGTGAGAAAGACAATAGGTGTGATCTTGGCAGCGAACCCCCAACCTTGCTTGTCAAAAATGTACTAGTTCATTATGATTCTTACCATAGTTGATGTCCTTGTTAAATGTCAAGCAACGCCCATGAATTATGAGTACTGGTTCGGGCTTAGGAACTGGCGAACTGCTAGTGTGAAATCTCCAATATGCATGAGGTCAAAAACTTGGAACCACGCAAAGATATGGATTTTGCGTAAGAGAGTGTTAACCTATGCCTTGAGGCTTAAGCTATGATTTCAAAGTAACGCGTAAGCAACCACTAAAGGCAAGATTGATACTAATACCGTAACGGTAAGGCGATGCAGCCAATATGTTAAATTATTATGCTTGTCTGACTAAAAGCTGTGACTGCAAGGTGGGTCAATGTACATTATATCCTCTCAAGAATATGAATGAACAGTGATGAAAAAAAGAGAGTGTTTTGTGGAAAATACATACTAGAATTTCGATCGTAGTAGAAAATGTTTGCAGATGAAGTTCAAGGGGTAAACCAAGCAGTCCCATAAGCTTAGAAGCTCTTTTGATGTAGTGGACAACAGCAGCTTATGATGAAGTGTATATATACAAACATTCTTAGGGTTAATGTTTTCTCACTACTATAGCACATGTAAATGAGCCCCCATCTTCGTCTTTGTAAGTTTGGTAGACCAATTCCATTAGAGCAGCTAGAGAGAGAGAGAGAGAGAGAGAGAGAGAGAGAGAGAGAGAGAGAGAGAGAGAGAGAGAGAGAGAGAGAGAGAGAGAGAGAGAGAGAGAGAGAGAGAGAGAGAGAGAGAGAGAGAGAGAGAGAGAGAGAGAGAGAGAGAGAGAGAGAGAGAGAGAGAGAGAGAGAGAGAGAGAGAGAGAGAGAGAGAGAGAGAGAAGAGAGAGAGAGGGGTTAATAAAATAAGAAATCAAACAACGTCTTGGCTAAAAAACCTTACACATAGAAGCAAGAAAAAATCACTATGTTGTGGACGAAGACGAATAAGGCTTTGCCAGGAGAAAAGTGTAATATAATACTCAAGATGTAAATGAACTAACCAACCTAGATATCTCGTGGAACCAGATACCTAACAGTTGGAACACAACAACTCAAGATCACCTCCAACAAAACATAATATTTGAAACGTGTACGTTCAATTACAAACAACTGTTAACATTAACAACAAAGCGGGGATAGCTCAGTTGGGAGAGGCGTCAGACTGAAGATCTGAAGTTCGCGTGTTCGATCCACGCTCACCGCATTTTACTATTAATTTCTGTTGTACTCTATAAATATTATGTGTTGCATCTATTAACATTAACTAGTGATAGCTCAGTTGTAGAATGTTATCCATTTAGGATGGAGTTTGCGTGTTCGATCCACCCTTTATGCATCGTTTTATTTCTTTATACTTTTAATCACTACTCCGTTTTTGATTGTGAAGCTCAATTGATTCGATTCAGCTTCTCTACATATTTCCTTTCCGGTTCAACATAAAAGATCAAGATCGACAGAATACAAGCCAAATATGAACCTATTAAATAATTTATGATATAATTTTGTAAACCACATTAGAGCTTTTAAAGATTTTTAATGGCATTTTATTGATCCAAGCTTATATTAATCCAACAACGTTAGAGCGTGTTCAGTCCACACTCTCTGCTTTATTTCCTTATATTCATAAGCAGTACTCATATTTTGGATGCTTAATTGATTCGATTAGGTTTGGCTTCTCTACATATCGCCTTTTTTATTCAATTTCTAATGGTACTTTATTGATCCAAGCTTATATTGATCCAACCACATTAGAGCGTGTTCAATTCACGCTCTCTGCATCATTTTATTTCTTATACTTTAAGCGATACTCCGTCTTTGGTTGTGGAAGCTCAATTGATTTGATTCGACTATTGTCTTTACGGTTTAACATAAAAGATATAAATCAACAGAATACATGTCAAATATGAGCTTATTAAGTATTTTATGATACAATTTTGTAAACCACATTAGGGCTTCTAATTTTTTTAATGGTGCTTTATTGATTCAAGCTTATATTGATCCAACCACATTAGAGTCTTCGATCCACAGTCTCTGCATCGTTTTATTTCTTTATTTTAAGTGGTACTCGTGTTTGGTTGTGATGCTCAATTGATTCGATTTAGTTTGGCTTCTCGACATATCGCCTTTCATGTTCAACAATCTAAATCAACAGTCTAAATATGGGCCTATTAAGTCATTTATGATACAGTTTTGTAACCACATAAGGACTTCCAAAAGTTTTTAATCGTACTTTATTGATCCAAGTTTCTATTAATAGTTCTGATAATTACATTTCTGGGCAACACACGTGAACCAAAGGTTACATTGATCTAAGACTTCCACTAGGAATCCAACGGTTATATATGTATATTTGGTGAAACAAATCTAAACTAAGTGAAAATCCAACGGTTGACAAGAAACAACATCGCGCAAGATCTATCAAGTAAGGTTTGTTGATCGAAAAAAGACATTATTTTAGTTCGAGTAATTATTATTTTATTTATAATCCTTGACCCGATCCGGTTACTCGTTGACCCGAATGGACACGTCAGACGCGAGCCGTGAGGCGATGGCGGAATGATACATGACTTCGTGGAACGTGGAGACTTGGGCGATTTTCACGCGCAGTTGCTTAGCCTTCTCCTCCGTGAGACACCTCCGCGTGGACCTACGATCCAGATCTGATTCCAGATTCGCGGAGGAGCTGTTGGTGTAATCTGGTTCCGATGACCAGCCGAAGAGAGGAGCCCACCATGAACCGGGTTTCTTCCCGGTTTGATCCGGTTTTCTGATGGATCCGGAAGAGGCACGGATGGAAGGAAGAGCGGAGCAGGAGATGATTGTAGCCATTTGTGATGGATCGTGAGAGAAATTAGAAAACGTTAAAGAGTGTGTTATTTGGGGAAGGAGATAAAGAATGTTGATTGGTTATTAAATTTGGTTAAAATGGATTAGGTATTTATAGTGTGGGTTGCGCAACGGAGGGGAAGAAGGTACAACGTTAAAAGTGTGTGGACCACGATAACTAAGGTGGATATGAGCACAGTGGATTTTTATTGTTTGTTTTAGTAGATGTGGATAAGATTGAAGGCGTGGAGCTGAGCAGCGTTTTTGCCAATTGTGCAATGTCTCCTTCTCTTGCACTTTTTGCTTTTTCTATTTATTTTTGGATTTTTCATTTTTATGATTATTATGTCCTAGTAGACGTCTTTATATCATTCAATTATTTTCAAAGAAAATGAGGGTTTTATAATCAGGTTTTTTTTTTCATAAGTTTTTTCTACATATTCTTATTATCAGGAAATAATTGTTTGCAATATCAAAATATTTCTTCATCAACAAAGTTTCAACTCTATATACAAAAAATACATAAAAAATGATTGTTTTGCATCATCTTCGATGAGTTCATTTTCAAGAGTTTACGGAAGCCTGAACGGCTGAATCCATTGACGTATTGGACTCCCATGGGCCAGATATTCGCTTGGGTTATCAGCTAATTTTAACATTCATAGATAAAAAACGTCATAAAACACAATTATGACTATTAGGTTGACATGTTCATCTTTCAAATTTGTTTAGTATTTATCACAAAATAGTAATTAAAAATTGATTTTAAAAAAAATAAATTCTTTTTTAGTTTTAAAAATTTTAAAATTTATCTCGAGAAATCCAATCCATAATTCTACATTAGTTAATACAAGAGTATAAATGTATATTTATATTTTTGATAAAATTTATTTTAATTATTTCTATTTTTAAAAATTATTTTGATGACAAAAATTGTATTTTTTTAAACATTACACTCCATAATCATATCATCACTAGATGTGTAATGTTTAGTTTGACACGTGAGTAATGGGTAGTTTCTCACGTGCGAGTAGGAGTGACCAATTTGGAATTAGGAATCTCTAATCTCTCCCAAAGACCACTAAAAACCGTTCGATCGAATCGGTGAAGAGGTTTGGCTAATCGTTGAAGGTGTGACCTGATATCACAACACAATCAGTCTCCGAGTCACAATCACGATGTGGAGAAGAATCGTCTCTTCCGGTCTCAAAACCCTAGCCGCTGCTTCCCCTCCTCGCCGATCGATAGCCGCCACCGCGAGACCCGTTGGCTTCTATCTCTCTGCCGATCGATCAACCATTTCTGCTTCTTCTTCATTAATTCCTCGTCATTTCAGCTCGGAATCAGGTGATAAACCATTGCTTATAGTTGTTTCGGATTCAGATCTCGGTTTAGGATTCTATGTATGGTGGATTTAGATGTAAATCCTCTGTATATCAATCGCGTTACTGCTCTCTTATGGCATTCCCATAGAGCTTATACATACATATATGGTTATATTGAAGATGTGCAAGAGGGTGGTGAATGACTGTTATTATTACCTTGTCCTTTGCAGTGGAGACTCAAGCGAAGAAGAAGGTGGAGGATGTAATGCCCATTGCAACTGGTCATGAGAAGGAGGAGCTTGAAGCTGAATTGGAGGTGATTACTAATCTTTTACATATGTAATCTGAGTATGACATTCTGATACAAATGGTTTTATTGTAAAACTTCACCTGTGATCATATTGTTATGAAGTTTCGGTGTTAAGTGTATGTTTCTGTTTAATTGTACTCTTCAGTTGAGGAAATAAAGTTTAAAACTTTTTATTTTCTTTATTCTTGGGGACAGGGGAGGAGGCTGCTTGACATTGACTTCCCCGAAGGTCCTTTTGGAACTAAGGTTAGTTTTTATTACCAGAGATAGGTCGTGAGGCTCACTTTTGGATTTGTTAATCAGATACACCATCTGCAAGTGTCTGTAGTATGGGTGCTGAATTTTGCATGATGTATAACACAGTTGCGAGATGTGATCTTATTTATTTTTTCTCATGCACTTTATCTCTCGAGTGAGCAGCATTCATTCTCATTTGACAAGCTTTTGTTAATAATTTTGTCTATCAAAATTGTGTTTACCTTAGGAAGCTCCTGCTATTGTAAAATCATACTATGACAAGCGGATTGTGGGATGCCCTGGTGGTGAAGGAGGTAAGCTCCAAGTTCGTTTTATCATTACTTGATATCTTACAAACCAGTGTACACATTATCTACCAACAACTTGTCTGATCTTTATCACTCCTGAAAACTGCAGAGGAGGAGCACGATGTTGTGTGGTTCTGGCTGGAGAAAGGAAAGTCTTTTGAATGTCCGGTTTGCACTCAGTACTTTGAGGTAAGCTTAAACTCGTTTCAGATGGAGTCTCATAATCTTAGGACAGACAAATTAGTAAAAGGACTAGAGCAATATTGACTTGGTTGCATGTATGTTGGCAGCTGGAAGTGGTTGGTCCTGGTGGGCCTCCCGATGGTCACGGTGATGAAGACCATGAACACCACCACTGATTCCTGCTGTGTCACTTGACGCAAGATTTACATTTTGTTTTCAGGGTTTTCACAATTATTTTTTTGTTGGAATAAGAAAAAAATTCCGCCGTTGGTGAAAAACACCAGTTGAAAATGTTTTCGAACAACACTCAGGTATCGGAGTTTCTAAAATGCCCAAACTATTTTATTATCTTGGTTTCTGTTTTTTTGTAACAACTCTTTGAATATCAGAACGGGTACTTGCCCATTCTTACTCGTATCGTATCAATTGTGCAAAAACATTTCATTTGATTAAACATAGATTGTCATTCAAAAACCATAAACTTTTACTTTGTCGATCACTGTAATGGTTGAGAATGTGATATTTATTCTTATGCTTCTTCTATCAAGTAAGTTTAACTCCTTAAACAAGTCAAATAGATCAAAAGCTGACACAGTCAAGACGGTTTAAGGTTCGCACCCTGGTTAGTAACATTACCGTACCATTTCCACCTGAATCAATTGACACGTGCCTAGTTTCGCACGTACGAGTTAATTGTAATCTCTAGTTTTCTTTTACCACTAAAGGGAGGAGCATCAGAATCATAGTTCGTCACCATGTGGAGAAGAATCGTCTCCTCCGGTCTCAAAACCCTAGCCGCTGCTTCTCCTCCTCCTCGTCGATCGATAACCGCCACCGCTAGACCAATTGCTTTCTATATCACTGCCGATCGCTCAGCCATTTCTTCTTCTTCCCTCATCCCTCGCCATTTCAGCTCCCAATCAGGTGACACATCGTTGCTACACTTTTCCAGATCTCGATTTCGCGGTGGATTTAGATTCTCTTATCGTTGTATACTTACGCGTGCAATAGATTTAGAGGATAGGTATAGAACATGTATGGGTCTCTGAAATGATTGATGAGCTTGGTAGAATGGTTTGATAATACTCATATTGCTGATATGTATTGTAGAGACTTCTGTGAAGAAGAAGAAGAAGGTGGAGGATGTAATGCCCATTGCTACTGGTCATGAGAAGGAAGAGCTTGAAGCTGAACTTGAGGTGATTCCTAATCTCTGAGTTTATGACACTGTGATACAACGTCCCCTGTGATCATATTTGTTACCCATGAATGAAGTTTTCGCATAGCGATGGATTGTGTACACTCTGCTTGATTGCACTCTTCAGTTGGAGGAAATGAAGTTTTTTTTTTTAACTTTTTCATTGTGTTTTGTTGGGGATAGGGGAGGAGGCTGCTTGACATTGACTTCCCTGAAGGTCCTTTTGGAGCTAAGGTTAGTTTAGTTTCTATTGTGTTGTAACTCTCATTTTGAATCTCTTAACCACATGATATATAAATGTATAACACAGTTGACAGATTTGATCAGCATTCAGTCCCGCTTGGCTACCATTTTATAATAATTTTGTCATCTTAATGTGTTAACTCAGGAGGCTCCTGCTATTGTGAAGTCCTACTATGACAAGCGAATTGTGGGATGCCCTGGTGGTGAAGGCGGTATGTTCATCCATTCCTCACTCTCTACTGTGTATCGTTAATTATTATCTCTTTGGGTGAATTTGATAAGATTCCTTTCATCGTTAACCATTTGATTTTGGTATGATCTACTGCAGAGGATGAACACGACGTTGTGTGGTTTTGGCTGGAGAAAGGAAAGTCTTTTGAATGCCCTGTTTGCACTCAGTACTTTGAGGTGAGTTTTAAGCTCGTATCGGTCTGCTCTTAATGGTATAAGTAAACGAAACTGTAAAAGGATTAGCACAAGAACTCTGTTGAATTGGTTATGTTTATGTTTTGCAGCTGGAAGTGGTTGGTCCTGGTGGGCCTCCAGATGGTCACGGTGATGATCATGAGCACCACCACTGACTCCGGCCGCGAGTTTTGTTTTCTGTTTTCACTTTCTCCAAATATTTTTAGATTTTTTTATGATTGGAATAAAAATATATATATGCCGCTGGTGTAACACAGTTGAATTTTTTTTTGAACCTTTTAGAACAACACTCGGCATCGGAAGTTGTCAAGATGCCAAAACTCTTACGACCGTTGTTTTACCTTTTGTAAGAGCTCTTGAATCAGAATCATTCTTGCCTTTTTGCTTATTATATATTCACCTTTTTGATTATTCTGGTTCGATGTCTTTTCATATTGGATGTTTAATATTTGTCCTTGATTCCTTGTGAACATATAGTTCAATTAGATATGATCGAATAATCCATTTTTATTCCAATCTTGTTCATTGATTGGTTTGACACTAATCACTCACACAATCCACCTACATTTTACATTCCATTCCTATTAATAATACCACCCTGTGAAACCAAAAGCAAAACCTAACTAGCTATAAAATACTAAAAGAACAGTTTTATCGGAAAAAAACTTCCCAAGGAATATATTCTAATGTATCTCAAAAAGTCTAATTTATTATACCGTAAAAATTCTAATTTAATAAAAACTAGAGCTTGACCCGCGCATGCGCGGATGTTTGATTTAATTTATATTCAACGTAAATTTATATAAATCGCTGGTTTATAAAAAAAATATTTGTATATTTTTTTATATTTTGTAATTTACATATAAAGTATAATATATTATTTTATAATATAAATATTGATAATTTACATATAGAGTAGAATATATTATGTTATAATATAGATGTTGATAATATTTTTTTATTTGTACATAATATTATATTAAAAATGTATAACTTGATGCAATTTGATGTAACTGTATTATTCATATATTAACTTTTTGTTTTTTTTGTTAATTTATTTTGAAATGAAACAACATATTAAAAACTATTTAATGGTCAATATATAAATATTAATTTGGTTAGATAAACTTTGAAACTGTAATTATTTAATTTAAATTTATTTTAAATGCAGTGGTAGAATCTGTAAATAAAAAGAAATACAAAAAAAGTACTTAACTGATTGTAAATAAAAAGGCTAAGTTTATAAATAAAAAGAAATTTTTGTTTATACTGCTATCCATGTATCGAAACAATTCTCATTTATATTATTATCTATGTTTCCAAAAAATACTAAAAAGTACTGATTTAATAAAACTAATATAGATGAAAAAGAAACAACTTTCATGAAGAAAAAAAAACGTCGGAGTTCAATATTACGTTTCTACTTAAGACAAATCACCATTCTCTAGTTTTCGACACAGCTTGCCCTCACTACGAAGTGAACCTCTCGTGTTCAGACATGCATGCATTAATATACGTAATGTACTGATGTACATATGTTTTTTTTTCTGGTCAGCATACATGTCTAAGTGTCTGTGCTTTATATAACTTAGTGTTTACTGTGTGAAAATAGATAAGTACTTGATGGGAAACTCGTCCAGACACTTACAGATTCAGAAGACTTTCCAAAATTATATTTGTAAAAATAAATTTTAATTTTTTTTGTCATAAGAAATTTGTTGTAATTTCACAAAGTTTTTGGATTAGTTTTGAATTTGATTAATATTTTGATATATTTTTACATTTAAAATCTAATTTTGAGTTATATTTAGCAAATTCCTCTTTATTAAATAGTAAAGACTTAAAATATGTTTTATAATATGTAATATTTAATAAATTATATATTTATTAAAATCATAATAATCTTTAAACATATAATACTAAAATAAAATTGAGAACATTAATAGAAGTAAAATAGAAAGCTATAAAAAAAACTTATATATACCTTGTATCACATCACATTAGCTTCAAAGCTTTAAACAAAGGAGTGGCTTCAACTTCCATCTATAAGAGTATAACTGCAAAGAACACATGTTACAAAGAATACAAGGAAAAACTTACTGTACCGGCTAGAGATTCAAGGACTCCTTTCATGAAAATCATTAACAAGGTTTTCCTTCACATCCTAAACAATCCAAACCTAGACACCATCAGCAAGCAACACTATGTATAATAAGAACACAAAACATCAAATACAAAAAGCTCACATTCTCAACGTTCTTCTTCAGTGAGTCCGTAGGATCAGAAGGGACTTTCTGTGTAGGCTAAACTAAAAAGATTTACGCAACGAAGAAAACAAATGAAACATACAAAGATCTGATTAACACTCTGAGAAATAACACCGTAGCTAAGAAAGCCCATCAATATTGGTCAAATAATAAGCTTTAATCCGGGGGGAGAGAGAGAGAGAGAGAGAGAGTTTTGTTTCTTTTCTTAGATATTATGAATATTGGAAAACTATATATAGGAACTGAATTTTCTAAGTTAACAGAACTTATTCAGTTTAAACATCTACATTGATTACAATACTAATGCTTGAATTATGTCCATCATCACTTACGACCGTCGTATGGAAATGATAACTTTTTATTATAACAAAAATACAAATTGGACGACACAAAAGGTGTGGCAGGATCAAGTTCTAAACTTATTGGCTGGAGATTAGAAGTCTCCATAATCACCGCCACAACGAAAGAAACACAACTGAACCACAAACACAAACACAAAGACACAACACTTAAACTCAAAACACCAAACATGCGACATTATAGAAACAAAAGAAAGACACAATCATAAGTTCTCTTGTTATTCTCACTTCCTCTGATAAGTCGTATCAGTGGTCCGAGTAGTACCAGTAGTTGTGCCTGGATAATGTTCCCTGTCATCTTCCTCTGTAGCCATCCCAAAAGTGTGTTTCACCGCATCAGCTGCACCCATAGCCATCTGCTTCACATGTTCACCAGTCTGGCTTAAGAACCCACCGGTTTTGTCTCTACCATCTTCAGCAGTCTCCTTCGTGTACTGAGCCGCGTCTTGAGCCGTTTCCTTTGTGTACTGAGCAGCGTCTTGAGCCTTGTGCTTTATGGCTTCTCCTGTCTCGGACATGTAGCTCCCTGTCTTGTCCTTCGTCTCACGGGCTTTGTCTTGGGCCGTCTGGGCAGCTTGAGATGTCTTGTCTTTTGCTGACTGAGTCGTTTCGTGAGCCTTTTGCTGAGTCGTTTGGGCAGCTTGAGATGTCTTCTCTTTCGCGGACTGTGCCGTCTCATGGGCCTTTTGCTGGGCTGTTTGGGCCGTTTGGGAAGTCTTGTCCTTGCCTGCCTCAGCCTTGTCCCTCATTGCTCCCATAGCTTGTCCTGTCTTCTCCTAATATTACACAAACCAAATCATCTTTAGAACTTGTAAATATAATGAGATCTATATAGTATACACATAGTAACATAAATATTATTACCTGGCTCTTGCCTCTGGTTTCACCAGCTTTGTAGCTTTGTTGGTTAGACGCCATTTTTCTTTTCTTCAAATGTCTAAAATATGAAAGTGTATGTTGCTGTGTAGGGAAACTGTGTGTGTATGGGTCTCTCCAGTCCTATTTGGGACATTTGTTAGTGTTTCTTTGGTCTGGTTCTTCAGAACTAATGACACGTGTTAGCTATAGAAGACCCGCGTTGCTAACTTTTTGCTTTGAGAGTTATGTGATTGCGTGGTTTCTCGGAGCTTGTACTTGTTATCCTCTGCGGTTGCGACACGTCATGGTTAACTGGAAGATGCTTGTTGCGTGGCATCACCATAGGTGGCGTCACTGCATGTTATAATATTAATATGGCTATGTTCATACTTGCTCACTATATAATATATCGGCCGTTACATGCATGTTCGTGACCGTGTCAAACAAGCAAACTTCACTTAGATATAGCAGAATTAAAATACTCTTTAGTTTTCTGAAATCAAAATTGATTATATAAAAGTATTCAGCAAAAACGAGCAAAAACGAGGTAGTCCTTGAACTATATACGTAGTCACCACCACATATAATTAGCCTTGCTAGATGTGTGACAATTAGCCAATGGAATGCATGCCACGTTGAATCAAATGATGATACGATGCAACTTGTAAAGTATATCAGTATTATTCACGTTTGTACGCGTTGGATATATTAACACAAGTGAATGTGGTAAAATTCAAATGACACCAATAGATATGATAACTACTCCAACAATAATACCAAACACAAACGAACCAGCATGCTTATAATCAGAACACCTTTGGAGCTTAATGTTCTCCAAATGAATCTATGATTTATCAACCCACTAATGTTCTCCAAATGGTTCTAACTTTTTTTTTACCAAAAAAGTTATCTATTCTTCCTGCTTTATTGTTAGACTCTCTTTCCTATCTACTGTTTTATCTTAGAACCATTCATACATAATGGCTACCCAAAAAAATCATGTCTTATATAAATTAGCTATACTTATTTTTTAGTTATTCTTACATGCATAACGTGTTTTATTTCTCGGTCTATTTTACAAATAAAATCACCGACTGTACTCGACGATATCTTTTATTTTCACTATGATTTGTCAATAATTCTCAATTACTCAAGCAAAATGTGTGGAATTAAAAGGTGAACATGAGAACAAACAGATAATATGTAACAAGAGGTAGCTATAACTTCTGACCATGCTTCTGGTACCGAAAGGCCCGAGTCGCTCTGCCACCACCGTGAGCCATCACACTTAGATGTTTCTAAGGTAATTTATACTAGCCATAGTATCCATATTTGTAAATTTTTATTTTTTATTTTTTCAAATCCTACTGAATGGTATTTTTTTCAAAAAAAAAAAGAGATCCTATTGAATGAAACTTTTCAAGTTGTGTAAGATAATCAGTGAGCGTTTGAGGCCATATAAAGGTTTTATCATGGATAGTTAATGTTATAAGCAATTGTTAGTATTGTAATTAAATTACAAAAATATAATGTTTAAATGAAAGAGGTTGTGAGAGGTGATGCATGGATGGGAGTCCCAAAGAGAATCGAATCATCTCAGTTCCTTTTTTTTGTTACCCACTTTACTCTTCTCCAAGAGAATGGACTCCAGATATTACCAGTTTCCCCACTTTTATCTGGTTAATTATAATAGAAAATTAATTTATATTTGAAAGATTGTTAAATTTCCTATGTTTTAGTTAATGTTAAAAATAGGGGAATAAACAGCTAGAGAAATAAAGGAAAATTAAAGTGAGAAGTAAAGGTAAAGATGGTCAAAACGAAACATGGAAGAATTATTCCATCACCATCACCCAAATTTATCTTTATTGAAATTCTCTATTTTGCTTCATCCCTTTTGATTTCCCCTTTATCTTTTCTTTTTCCCCTCTTTTTATGTTTTTTGACCCATAGTTATATTATAAATTTTTCATTATTATATTTGTATGGTTTTCGCATTTTTATATCTCATCCACGTATCAGTATACATTTTGTTCATACCATTTTCAAAATCGTAGAAAATGCTCTTTAAAATCGTAGGAGTGAAAAAAATTGTTTGTTCATCAACTTTTTATACTTTATATCTACAATTTATCTTGAATGATCATATGTTAGTTCAAATTTATGTTTTAATACCAACACGTTTGCTTTGTTAAAACAAGGTTTTGATTTAGAAAATAATAGATATTCGGAGTAGAACAAAGAAAGGATGCACCAAGGAACACAACTTTAATGTGGCAAATCATAACATCCAAATGTACAGCTTATCAAAATTCATTACAGTGATCATTCTGTTTTTGGATTTTTACAGATTTTGTTACGTTGCCGCTAAGCAAAGGAGAAATTGAATTATTAAATCTAATTAAAAAAAGAAAAAGAAGCACAAAAGATAGTGAATATTCAAAATTCAAAGTAATATAGATTTTTATTCGTGACTCGGATGTCGATTGAGTTGCCTCCTTAAAGTATAAGTGAAAGAGACTTACCATAATATAATTGAGAGATTAAGCCACCTTTTTCTATATCAACTAAAAGCCAATAAGATGCCGAATCGATTCTCTATTCAATAGTATCTCTTTATAGTTATTTGTACACCTTTGTCTAATTTCAGTTAGCATTTTTCTTTTGCTTTTTTTCTAACCAAGAGTCCGAGACACACGATAATTTGATATATATATTACAGTTCATTCACACGGTCTATATGACTATATATCCAGAAATATATGTATATAAGTGTGTGAATTTTAAAAAATCTAGGTTTATATATATAGCATTAACTTATCATAACCGTAGAGTACTTCGTAATATTAATTTTACGTTAAGAAAAGAAATTTGTAAAACGAAAAGATAACGACATATGTCATTCTTATAGTTTTAAAAAATTAGTTTCGTAAAATCAAAAGGTTAATATTCCCCAAAGTATTATTGTCGGCAACTACTTATGTGCTTCCTTCGCTATCTCCAAAGTATGTTAACAAGTTTCATGATAGAGAAAGGTTCAATCTCCTTACTTGCAGTACTATGTCAAAAACATGAAATCTATAAAAACATTAGATTATTTCTTCTTTTTCTTTTAGTATATTTTATAATTTATCGATTAGTTTATACTTTATATATTGAAATCTATATTTTAATTGAATTTTATTACTAATGTAACCATTAAAGTGTTTACTAAATAAAAAATGTGATAGGTAACGTCGTCTACTAGTACTATTGTTCATAGGTAACCAAATAATGAGCTTCATTGGTGTTGAAATTTATAACATATATAGTTTATATATATATAACAAATATAGTTATGAATTACATTAGAGGCAGAGGGTTCAAAAAGGTACGAGTCAAAGAACTTTTGTGTAGAGGAAGAGGTTAACAAGATCTCTTTGTTTAGTTGGGTGTGGGTCCTTAAGTTGTTTGTTGGCTTCTTGTCACTCTTGAATTTACTTAAAACTACACTATGCTTTGACCCAAGATTCTTACCAAAGTACTTTTATTTTGTGATTTATTAATGTCTATAAATTCAAACTAAATGTTAAGTTAGAACTATCAATGGATAAAGAAGTGACCAATAGACACATATAGAGAAGTGACAAAACTATGCCGAGTGAAAATCAATTTGTCGAGTTTCTCTTTGACTTTATATAGTGAAATTAATTTGCATAAAACA
This sequence comes from Moricandia moricandioides, assembly GCA_905132885.1. Classification (NCBI taxonomy): domain Eukaryota; kingdom Viridiplantae; phylum Streptophyta; class Magnoliopsida; order Brassicales; family Brassicaceae; genus Moricandia; species Moricandia moricandioides. The sequence continues at coordinate 16,369 of CAJHQQ010003710.1, forward strand.
TAATATAGGACATATTTCTAAACTTGTAAAAAAAATTTACTTCTTATAACCACAAAATTTTAATTTATCAATATGAACTCCTTTGTAAACAATCATTTAAACTGAATGTCTATGTATTTATAAACAAAAAGAGTGTTGCATGTGCATGCATCATCTAGAAATCTGATCGATACAGCGAACGCTCAAAGCCATGGCCAAACAGTTATTGTTAGACTATATAATCTAATCTCTCTCCTTAGTACATTAACATAAGTTAGTTATTTACTTGCAACTCTTTATATTGTGTCTTTTTGAATGAAGAGTTGTGTCTTTTACATTGCAATGATTCGATCTCTATATAAAGGTCAATCATTTGTTGTAAACATAATACATAGAATCTCAATAATATTTAAGTAATTTCAGACAAGTTTATTTAGTCGAAACTTTCTGGAAAATTTCTATCTTATTTCTTCTTTCGTATTCGTGTGTAACACACTGCGATCGTTGTGTAACACAAACGGTTGGTAAAAACTAACATGGTATCAGAGCTTTACGGTTGAGAGGACAACGAAAAAGCACTAGTAAGAGAAACACTTGGCGTGGAGAAAAGGAGGCTAGAGATTTTTGGCATACCATTTATCGGAGATACGAAACAATGCAGAATCAAAATCAAGTGATCCCCATATTCGATGGGGAGAAATACAACTTCTGGAGCATTAAGATGACAACCATTCTCAAGACCAGGAAGTTATGGTCTGTGGTTGCAGAAGGCATGGGAGCCCCACCAGCACGAGTAAATGAAACTCCTGAGACAACAAGAGCAATATCGCTCAGAGAAGAAGCGGTGGCGAATGACACGATGGCTCCGCAAATTTTGCAAACTGCCGTATCGGATGAGATCTTCTCACGGATTGCAGCAGCAACAACATCTAAAGAGGCGTGGGATGCATTGAAGGCAGAGTATGAAGGCTCTCCTCAAGTCCGTTTGATTCGACTTCAAACGTTGCGAAGGGAGTACGAAAATCTGAAGATGAATGAGAATGAAGACATCAAGGTCTTCACAGATAAGTTAGTTGCAGTGGCAAATAAATTAACTTATCATAGAGAACAAAAGACAGACATCCAACTCATACAAAAGATACTTATCTCTCTCCCAGCAAAGTTCGATAGTATAGTCAGTGTATTGGAGCAAACAAGCGATTTGACTTCAACAAAGATGGCAGAACTGATCGGGATTTTGAAGGCTCATGAAGCAAGGCTGGCTGCAAGAGAAGAAAGCACAAGTGAAGGAGCATTCGATGCTCGTGTGAAACAGAAAAATTCTGGTGTCACACAAGACAACTCAAAACGCAGTGGAAGCAAGAAGTGGTGTGGTTTCTGCATGAAGAACAATCACAATGAAAGTGAATGTTTTAGAAAAAAGAAGAAGGATGATCCCAAGAAGGATTACAAAAGTAACAAGGAGTGTTACAATTGTGGCAAGTTAGGCCATTTTGCAAATCAGTGCTACTCAAAGAAAAAAGAGAAAGCACATTTAAATCTTGAAGAAGAAGACTTTAATGAAGATCACATGTTGTTCAGTGCGAGTGAAGCAACAACAGTGATGGAAGATGTCTGGTTAATAGACAGTGGAGAAACTAATCATATGACAAAGGAGGAGAATTACTTCTCAAGACTTGATAAGAGTATCAAGGTTCCAATAAAGATTGGAAATGGAAGCATAGTCATGACAGCCGGTAAGGAAGATATTACCGTCATGACTAATGATGGCAAAAGGACCATCAGGAATGTGTTCTTGGTTCCGGGTTTGGCAAAAAATTTGTTGAGTGTTCCACAAATTGTTTCAAGTGGATACCGGGTAAATTTCCAAGAGAAGAGATGCATCATAGAGGATGCAAAAGGAAGGAGGATAATGAATATCCCAATGACTCACAAGAGCTACAGAATCAGGATGAGTTCGGCTCAGGAACAAGAAGCCATGAGCGCAAGTGAGCAAGGCAAAATGGAGACATGGCACAAGAGACTTGGTCATGTAAGCGACAAGAGGTTGCAACAAATGCAAGACAAAAGCTTGGTAAAGGGGTTACCAAAGTTTAAAGTGAGGAAGGGAGCATGTGAGGCGTGTAGACTAGGAAAGCAATCACGCAAAAGCTTCCCAAAAGAATCTCAAACTAAGACAAGTGAAAAGCTTGAGATTGTACATACGGATGTATGTGGGCCAATGCAGCACCAATCTCTTGATGGAAGTCGATATTTTTTGCTACTCTTGGATGATTATACTCACATGTGTTGGGTATACTTCATGAAGCAAAAATCAGAGACATTCTCATTATTCAAAAAGTTCAAAGCAATGGTGGAGAAGCAATCAAGTTGTACCAAGAAGACATTGAGATCAGATGGTGGTGGTGAGTTCACTTCACAAGAATTTAACCAGTTTTGTGAAGAAGAAGGAATCAACAAGCAAGTTACCTTGCCTTATTCACCACAGCAAAATGGTGCAGCAGAACGGATGAATAGGACCTTAGTGGAGATGGCTAGAACTATGCTGGCAGAGCAAGATTTACCTCTCAAGTTATAGGCAGAAGCGGTATACACTGCCTCATATCTTCAAAATCGTCTACCATCAAAGGCAATATAAGATGATATCACTCCTATAGAGAAGTGGTGTGGACACAAGCCTGATGTGTCACACATGAAAATGTTTAGTAGCATATGTTACATACATGTTCTGGATCAGAAGAAGAGGAAGTTATATATCAAGACAAAGCGTGGAATTTTTATTGGATATAGCAATCAATCCAAAGGCTATAGAGTTCTCACCCTGGAGAATGAGAAGGTTGAAGTATCATGAGATGTAGAGTTTGAAGAAAGCAAGAAGTGGAACTGGAAAAGGCTAGAAGAAATCAAGAAGACATTGGAGATGTCTATGGAAGACTCTCAATCGCCTGAGGAACAAACAAAAACCGAAGGTACTTCCAGCCCTGGTTTCATTCAAAATAATGATCATGATACTTGTGATGAAGATGAAGAAGATTCTGAGCCACCAAAGAAGTTTAAGTCCATGGTTGAGATCATGGAAAAGGCACCAAGAGTAGAGCTTGAAGAGGCGGCTCAAGCAATAGAGTATTATCTTCATGCACATGAAGAACCATACACTTATGATGAAGCGTGTGGTAACAAAGAATGGAGAAAGGCAATGAATGAAGAAATCGCCATGATTGAGAAGAACAAGACATGGGAACTAGTGGACAAGCCAGAGAAGAAGAATGTGATAAGTGTGAAGTGGATCTATAAGATCAAGACCGATGCAAACGGAAATCACATCAAGCATAAGGCGCGGCTAGTTGCAAGAGGATTCTCTCAATCATATGGTGTTGACTATCTTGAGACGTTTGCCCCTGTCTCAAGACATGATACAATAAGAGCCATACTCGCATATGCAGCTCAGATGAAGTGGCTTGTATCAAATGGATGTGAAGTCAGCTTTTCTCAATGGAGAACTGAAGGAAAAAGTGTATGTCACACAACCACCTGGGTATGTGACGCAAGAAAATGAGGAAAAGGTGTTGAGGCTACACAAGGCTTTGTATGGTTTAAAGCAAGCTCCAAGGGCATGGTATGGAAGGATAGATTCATATTTTCTTCAAAACGGGTTTGAAAGGAGTATGAATGATGCAGCTTTATACATCAAGAAGCAAGGAGTAGATGTGTTGATCGTGAGTCTATATGTGGATAATATAATCATCACTGGAAACAATGTTGAGATCATCAACACATTCAAGGAAAATATGAAGAAAGAATTCGAGATGGTGGATCTTGGATTACTGAACTATTTCCTTGGAATGGAAGTAATTTAAGACAATGGAGGCATATTTCTTTCACAAGAAAAATATGCAAACAAACTTGTTGATAAGTTTGGGATGCGAGAGAGCAAGAGTGTAAGCACTCCACTTACACCACAAAAGAAAGGAGTTGAGGATGACAAAGAGTATGGAGATCCGACTAAGTATAGAAGCATTGTTGGAGGGCTTTTGTATTTGTGTACATCAAGACCTGATGTGATGTATGCAAGCGCCTATCTCTCAAGATACATGTCATCACCTTGTATGAAGCACTACCAAGAAGCCAAAAGAGTGTTAAGATATGTCAAAGGAACATCAAACTTTGGAGTGTACTTTACAAGTGTGAAGGAACCAAGACTTATGGACTACACAGATAGTGATTGGGGTGGTTCTAAGGAAGACAAGAAGAGCACTTCAGGTTATGTGTTCACTCTTGGTTCAGCTATGTTTTGTTGGCAGTCATGCAAGCAACAAACAGTGGCACAATCAACGTCTGAGGCAGAGTACATAGCCGTATGTGCAGCAGCAAATCAAGCCGTGTGGTTACAAAGACTATTTGAAGATTTTGGTCAAAAGTTTGAAGGAGGCATTCCGATCTTATGTGACAACAAATCAGCAATAGCAATTGGGAAGAATCCGGTGCAACACAGAAGGACAAAGCACATAGAGATCAAATACCATTTCGTGAGGGAAGTTGAGCAGAAGGGGATCACTGAACTGAAGTATTGCAAAGGGGATGATCAAGTTGCAGACATTCTCACAAAGGCATTGGACTGTTCAAAGTTTGAAGATCTCAGGAAGCAGCTTGGAGTGAAGTCGAGATATGATTAAGGAGGAGTGTTAAACTATATAATCTAATCTCTCCTTAGTACATTAACATAAGTTAGTTATGTACACAGAAAGTTGCAACTCTTCATATTGTGTCTTTTTGAATGAAGAGTTGTGTCTTTTACATTGCAATGATTCGATCTTTATATAAAGGTCAATCATTTGTTGTAAACATAATACATAAAATCTCAATAATATCTAAGTAATTTCAGACAAGTTTATTTAGTCGAAACTTTCTGGAAAATTTCTATCTTATTTCTTCTTTCGTATTCGTGTGTAACACACTGCAATCGTTGTGTAACACAAGCGGTTGGTAAAAACTAACAGTTATCCATATTTTCAAATTTCAAGGCTTTTGAATATCTGCCGGAATCTTTTTCACTTAATTTATTTATATATTTTCATTTATTTTCTCTTCTTTTGCGAAAGGTTTCAATTGAGGTGAAGAAAACGAAAAAGTAATATTTAATTAATTAATTAATTTTGTTTTTAAAACGAGACACCAGTTGTTATTCTGTGTTCTATTTAAGCACATCCACTTCACATCACACTCTCAAAGCCTCGTGTCTTTTTTTTCTTTCACTAGACAGAGAATCACATCGCGTCCAAGTTCAACAAGGTCAGTCTCTTATTTTTCTATATTATTTCGTAAATATTTGATCAAATTAGATATTGATCTCATAAATAGATAGTTATGCCACAACGTATTGGCAAATAATGCCCTAACTTTAACGAAAGCAAGAGTTGAATACATAAGAAATTCATTTCCATTAGTTGCATGGTACTTCGCGATCTTTTTGTTTGCTTTTAAATAGAACCACAAGGTAATTTTTATTAAATCATCTAACGGAATATTCAATTTTTATTTGCATGCATTAGAATATAACTTTGGTGTGCATGTAACAGAAACTAATACAAGGGCACTCACACAAGAACCGATCCAAGATGAGCAGACCTGGGGACTGGAACTGTAGATCATGCACCCACCTAAACTTCCAGCGCCGTGATTCGTGCCAGCGATGCGGCGACATCCGTTCGGGAGCCAGTGGAGTCAGTGGCTTAGAGTTTGGTGGCTTCGGCGGTAGAACTATGTCTGCTTTCGGATTCACCACCGGCTCCGATGTTCGTCCAGGTGACTGGTACTGCACCGTGGGAAGCTGCGGGACCCATAACTTTGCTAGCCGCTCCACCTGCTTCAAATGCGGCACTTTCAAGGACGAATCCACCGGTGGGGGCGGCGGTGGCGTCGGCGGTCCTGCCATGTTTGACACCGACCTTATGCGGTCTAGAGTCTCCGGCAACGCTGGCCGCTCCAGCTGGAAATCCGGCGACTGGATTTGCACTAGGTACCCAATTAATATATTTGGTCTCTATATAGATAACTATGTTGATTAGTCGTATACATCACAGTTTATGTTATGTTGGAAGTTTAATTGATAGAGATTATTTATTGGAATCAGGTTTGGTTGCAATGAGCATAACTTTGCAAGCAGAATGGAATGCTTCAGATGCAATGCACCAAGGGACTTCAGCAACGGAAGCTTTTTCTAAGTTATACAATAATGCCGTTGAAGTAGACTTGTTTCCAGTTCTTGGGTAATTCATTTTGTATATATTTTATAATTTTTTTTAATTAAGTAAGACCAAGACTAGGAACTATCTTACTTTGCTCGGTGACTGAACTTAAGATATATTTATATTAAAATGTTTTTTTTTTTAATTTTTAAATTTGATATTTTTCAGGCAAGGAGCAAGAGAGAATTAAAGATGATAATTTTGTTAGGTGTTGCAATGAGAGCCAATGTTGTAACTTTAGATGTCATGCTTTGGATGTATTATCCATTTTCTTATATTTTCTTTTCTTCCTTTAATTCGTAATTTTCTTTTGGCAGTTTTTAAGAGTTTTATAATTCTAATCATTGTACGATGCATGTCTTTCTTAAAAGAAGATTCTCTTCTCAATTTCATCGCTTTATACAGAAGTTTCTACTTTTGTTGCCCAGCCTTTTCAACGTATATTCTAATAGACTATAGCATAGGACCGGTTAGAGTACCTTTTTTGAACGTCAAATTTCATAAATAAAGGAGTCTAAAGGAACAAAACCACCGTAGTAGGAGAATTCAACTGAGCAAATTTATCAACAGAACTGGCATCAGTGTTTTCAAATCGTGGAGTAAAGGAGAAAACAACAAACGAGATAGACAATTTTTGTGTAAAAGAAAATCCATGTCCGTAAGAACTCCGTAGAGTTAAACGGACCAAATCTTAGAGGTGATATAGCTCTAATAAACTCTTGGGAGTATTATCACACTTTGTAGAATATCAACCACATTAAGTTTTTAATGTCTTTTTTTTTGCTAATGTTTCTATTTTTATACACCAAAGATATATATTTTAATTTTATCCTAGTGATAGCTCTAATAAACAATTGCACTTCCACTAGGTTGATGTTTTTTAGTGTTAATAAACGGACGATATTATTATTATTATTATTAAGTTATCATCACCAATGAGTATATACTGAAAGAAGATAAACATTATATTGAATATGTATATGTATCTCAAGTCAAAAACCATGAATATACAAAAGCGCAGGCCGTGTTAGAAGATTGTACCTTGATGATATAGTTTTCTGTCAAGATAATAGTCATCCAACATAAGGCAAAAAAAAGGGAACATTTACAACTATTGATCTTATCGGTAGCAGTTTCAATGAGATCATGAGGTTGGTTTCTTTTTGTTTTGGCTGAAATAGAGTACTCACCCAACAGCTCTGCCCGTTATATGGTGCCGATGAAGCCAAAATTGTCCATCAGCATAGAGACCATGCAACTGGATACACACGGTCAGAAACGAAACTAGCACCTTTTTATTAGAACATCAACTTCTTTAGAGCACCGTCAACGCATGGATGCTTATTTTATTTCTTTTTTTTTCTTTTTTTTAAAAAAAAATAAAAAAAATAATTAATCGCGGGCTGCCACGTGTCAGTGGAGCCCGCGAACAGTTGAAGAACCATGGCAACAACGCTTCCTATTTTGACATTTCGAGCAGCGATTCTTATTTTTTATGTGGGGCCCACTAATTTTTTTAAATTTTTTTTGCATAAGCACCCCCTTAAAGCACCTGTGTTGATGGTGCTCTTAGTATTCTCCCTCTCATGAACCTGTAATGTGAATAGAATATCTTAACTATCATGACCAATCCAGTGACTAATGTCTAGAAAAAATATAAGAAAATACTATATATACTTTGGTGGCACGATGGACAATTGGTATATCACAACCCTGAAAGAAGAAACAAAGGAAAAATGATTGACATGATTTAGAAAACTAAATATCCATGGAAAAAGACAATCAAACACTGATATCTCAATTACTGTTTGTCTTGATGCAGATAGATATATAGATTAAAAAAACAAGTTAAAGCTCAAAAACCTTTAAGGCTTCCACAATCTAGGAATAGGAACAAGCGTTTCAACATACGTCAGAAGACTCTCACTCCCACAGGTATTCAGGGACAAACTAGTCTCAACTTTTGTCAAACTTTTCTCCTCTAAGTGGTACTCTTCCAATTGATTCTTTTCCATCAATACTTACTAAAACTAGTAGCAATCCTGCATAAGTTAATCGCAGACACTAGATGAATGTGATCGATACGACTGTAGATTGTTGTGTTTGTTTTACGTTTGTGAAAGAAAGAGAAACGAAAAAGAATAAATATTGATATGCTCTGTTTTTAAAGTATTAGGTAAATTGATTTTTATTTCACTCAAAAACTGGTTTTATGAGACAGACTTGATCCTCTATTTATACATGATGAAAGAGTGCATATAAAAGACACAACTTTTCTTGTAGAGACACAACTCTAAGAAGAGGGATTGTGACTCTTGACTTATAAATTAAATAACTAACTTATACAAATGTGTTACTTTATATTATACGAGATTTGATTATAGTTTAACACTCCTCCTTAATCATATCTCGGTTTGACTCCAAGTTTTCTTCTAAGATCTTCAAACCTTGAACCACTTAACGCCTTTGTAAAGATATCTGCAAGTTGATCTTCTCCTTTGCAGTATTCTAGTTGAATGAGTCCCTTGTGGTCGGCCTCACGTACAAAATGGTATTTGATCTCTATGTGTTTTGTTCTTCTATGCTGCACTGGATTCTTTCCAATAGCTATTGCGGACTTGTTGTCACATAAAATGGGAATGCCTTCTTCAAATTTCATTCCAAACTCTTCCATGAGTCTTTGTAACCAAATTGCTTGGTTTGTTGTTGCACATACAGCGATATACTCCGCCTCTGCTGTAGATTGAGCCACAGTTTGTTGCTTACTTGACTGCCAACAAAACATAGCCGATCCAAGATTAAAAGCATAACCTGATGTGCTTTTTTTATCTTCCGTAGAACCACCCCAATCACTGTCCGAGTATCCTATCAATCTTGGTGTATCCACACTTGTAAAGAATACTCCAAAACTTGATGTTCCTTTGACATATCTTAACACCCTTTTGGCTTCTTGGTAATGCTTCATTCTAGGTGCTGACATATATCTTGAGAGATAGGAACTTGCGTACATCACATCAGGTCTTGATGTACACAAATACAAAAGCCCTCCGACAATGCTTCTATACTTAGTCGGATCTCCATACTCTTTGTCATCTTCAACTTCTTTTCCTTTTAGTGCGAGTGGAGTGTTAATGCTCTTGCTTCCTTTCATGCCAAACTTATCAATAAGTTTGTTTGCATATTTTCTTGTGAAATAAATATACCTCTATCGTCTTGAATTACTTCCATTCCAAGGAAATAATTTAGCAATCCAAGATCCACCATCTCGAACTCTTTCTTCATATCCTCTTTGAATGTGTTGATGATCTCAACATTGTTTCCAGTGATGATTATATCATCCACATATAAACTTACGATCAACACATCTCCTCCTTGCTTCATGATGTATAAGGCAGCATCATTCATACTCCTCTCAAACCCGGTTTGAAGAAAGTATGAGTCTATCCTTCCATACCATGCTCTTGGGGCTTGCTTTAAACCATATAAAGTCTTGTGTAGCTTTAACACCTTTTCTTCCTTTCCTTTCGTCACATACCCAGGTGGTTGTGTGACATACACTTCTTCCTTCAGTTCCCCATTGAGAAAAGCTGACTTTACATCCATTTGATACAAACACCACTTCATCTGAGCTGCATATGCAAGTATGGCTCTTTATTGTATCATGTCTTGAGACAGGGGCAAACGTCTCAAGGTAATCAACACCATATTCTTGAGAGAATCCTCTTGCAACTAGTCTTGCCTTGTGTTTGATGTGATTGCCGTTTGCGTCGGTCTTGATCTTGTAGATCCACTTCACACTTATCACATTCTTCTTCTCTGGCTTGTCTACTAGTTCCCATGTCTTGTTCTTCTCTATCATGGTGATTTCCTCATTCATGGCCTTTCTCCATTCCTTCTTACCATACGCTTCATCATAAGTGTATGGTTCTTCTTGTGCATGAAGACAAGCTTCTATTGCTTGAGCCGCCTCATCAAGCTTCACTCTTGGTGCTTTTTTCATGATCTCAGCCATGGACTTGAACTTCTTTGGTGGCTCAGAATCTTCTTCATCTTCATCATTAGTATCAAGATCATTATTTTGAAGGAAAACAGGGCTAGAAGTACTTTCGATTTGTTCCTTTGGCGATTGAGTGTCTTCCATGGACAACTCCAATGTCTTCCTAACTTCTTCTCGCCTCTTCCAATCCCACTTCTTGTTTTCTTCAAACTCTACATCTCTTGATACTTCAATCTTCTCATTCTCCAAGATGAGAAATCTATAGCCTTTGGATTGGTTGCTATATCCAACAAAGACTCCACGTTTTGACTTGACATCTAACTTTCTCCTCTTCTGATCCGGTACATGTATGTAACATAAGCTACCAAACATTCTTATGTGTGACACATCAGGCTTGTGTCCACACCACTTCTCTATAGGAGTGACATCATCTTCTATTGCCTTTGATGGTAGACGGTTCAGAAGATAAGAAGCAGTGTATACCGCCTCTGCCCATAACTTGAGCGGTAAGTTTTTCTCTGCCAACATCGTTCTAGCCATCTCCACCAAAGTCCTATTCATCCTCTCTGCTGCACCATTTTGTTGTGGTGAATAGGGCAAGGTAACTTCCTTATTGATTCCTTCTTCTTCACAAAACCGGTTGAATTCTTGTGAAGTGAACTCACCACCTCCATCAGATCTCAGCGTTTTGATGGTACAACCCGATTGCTTCTCTACCATTGCTTTGAAATTCTTGAACAATGAGAAGGTCTCTGATTTTTGCTTCATGAAATATATCCAACACATGTGAGTATAGTCATCTAAGAATAACAAAAAATATCGGCTTCCATCAATGGATTGATGCTGCATTGGTCCACATACATCTGTATGTACAATCTCAAGCTTTTCACTTGTCTTAGTTTGAGATTCCTTTGGGAAGCTTTTGCGTGATTGCTTTCCAAGTCTACACGCCTCACATGCTCCCTTCCTGACCTTAAACTTTGGTAATCCCTTTACCAAGTCTTTGTCTTGCATTTGTTGCAACCTTTTGTCGCATACATGACCAAGTCTCTTGTGCCATGTCTTCATTTTGCTTTGCTCACTTGCGCTCATGGCTTCTTCTTCCTGAGCTGAACTCATCCTAATTCTGTAGCTCTTATGAGTCATTGGGATATCCATTATCCTCTTTCCTTTTGCATCATCTATGATGCATCTCTTCTCTTGGAACTTCACCCGGTATCCACTTGAAACAATTTTCGGGACACTCAACAAATTTTTCGTCAACCCCGGAACCAAGAACACATTTCTGATGGTCCTCTTGCCACCATTAGTCATCACGGTAATATCTCCTTTACCTGCTGTCATGACTATGCTTCCATTTCCAATTTTTATTGGAACTTTGATACTCCTATCAAGCTTTGAGAAATAATTCTCCTCCTTTGTCATATGATTAGTTGCTCCACTGTCAACTAACCAGACATCTTCCATCACTGTTGTTGTTGCTTCACTCGCACTGAACAACATATGATCTTCATTAAAGTCTTCTTCTTCGAGACTTAAATGTGCTTTCTCTTTTTTCTTTGAGTAGCACTGATTTGCAAAGTGACCTAACTTGCCACAATTGTAACACTCCTTGTTACTTTTGTAATTCTTCTTAGGATCATCCTTTTTCTGTTTCCTAAAACACTCACTCTCATTGTGATTGTTTTTCTTGCAGAAACTACACCACTTCTTGCCTCCACGGCGTTTTGAGTTGTCTTGTTTGACACCAGAATTTTTCTGTTTAGCACGAGCATCGAATGCTCCTTCACTTGTACTTTCTTCTCTTACAGCCAACCTTGCTTCATGAGCCTTCAAAGTTCCGATCAAATCTACCATCTTTGTTGAAGTTAAATCGCTTGTTTGCTCCAATACACTGACTATGCTATCGAACTTGGCTGGGAGAGAGATGAGTATCTTTTGTATAAGTTGGATGTCTGACTTTTGTTCTCCATGATAAGTTAATTTATTTGCCAAATCAACTAACTTATCTGTGAAGACCTTGATGTCTTCATTCTCATTCATCTTCAGATTTTCATACTGCCTTCGCAACGTTTGAAGTCGAATCAAACGGACTTGAGGAGAACCTTCATACTCTGCCTTCAATGCATCCCACGCCTCTTTAGATGTTGTTGCTGCTGCAATCCGAGAGAAGATATCATCCGATACGGCAGTTTGCAGAATTTGCAAAGCCATTGTATCGTTCACCATCGCTTCTTCTCTAAGCGATCTTACCCTTGCTGTCTCAGGGGTTTCATCCACTTGTGCTGGTGGGGTTCCCACACCTTCTTCAACCACATACCATAACTTTCTGGTCTTGAGAATGGTTGTCATCTTAATACTCCAGAAATTGTACTTTTCCCCATTAAAAATAGGGATCACTTGATTTTGATTTTGCATTTTTTTTTTTTGCTATCAACAAACAATCGTATGAGTTTTTTTTTTCTTTTTATTCAGAATGTTTATCAGAATCCCTGATATCAATCTGAAATAATTTCAAAGTCACAATTTCTAACTATCAAAGTCACGATTGTTTGTTATCAATATCACGACTCTTACGATGCTCTGAATCAGATTATTAATATCACGACCACAGATGGCCTTTTGATTATATCATGGCTTCTGGGCCTTTTAATTATCAGTATAACGATTTCTGATAATCAATACCAAAAAGAGATCTGATTATCAATATTTTCTTGCGACAGTGTTCTCTTCTTCTTCCTGTTTTTTTTTTCTTTGATTATTAATATCACGTTTCTGATAATCAAATATTAAGAACTTCTGATTATCAATATGTTGCCTTCTCTCTCTCGTACAACGCTTTCCTTCTTCTCTCTGTTTTTTTTTTTTTTCTTTTTAAAAAAAAACTTGTGCTTTCTCTCTTTGTTCTTTTAACCACAAAGCTCTGATACCATGTAGATTGTTGTGTTTGTTTTACGTTTGTGAAAGAAAGAGAAACGAAAAAGAATAAATATTGATATGCTCTGTTTTTATGTATGGAAAACAGAGTATTAGGTAAATTGATTTTTATTTCACTCAAAAACTGGTTTTATGAGACAGACTTGATCCTCTATTTATACATGATGAAAGAGTGCATAGAAAAGACACAACTCTTTGTTGTAAGGACACAACTCTTAATTATAAAAGACACAACTTTTCTTGTAGAGACACAACTCTAAGAAGAGGGATTGTGACTCTTGACTTATAAATTAAATAACTAACTTATACAAATGTGTTACTTTATATTATACGAGATTTGATTATAGTTTAACAACGACAACTAGTCGAGATTTCAAGAATGCCACGCGAGAGAATGCAAATCTTGCTCCAAGATTTGATACCACCACCAATCTTGTCCTCATGTTGGGCAGACCAAACGATTAAACCACCAGACAGGTCGTCAACAGCTACTGTACATAGACCTCCTCCTCTCAACCCGCCCGCTATAACTTCAAAACACCAAAAGTCTTATCATCAAAACAAAAGAAAAACAGGCCATGGCAGTGACCAACTAAAGCGGCATCGAGAATCCATCTCTCAGCTCTAACGTTCAAGTTATTCTCTTCGAGTATCATCTCAGCCTTGTCACCACTATTATCATAAGAAAAACGACCAAGTGGAATATCCAAACGACGGAACGACACAATCCTCGTTGGGGCATGAGTCATGTGCTCAACGGACACCAACTTTACAGACACATCTAAACCGTATCAAGTTCTTAACAGGAACCCTAGTGAGTATTTCCACCACTAATTCAAAAGGAAGCTCTCTTAGATATCTAGATGACATACCTAACCAAACTGATGTCGGAACAAGCGCTCTGTCTCTCTATATTTATAGGCAAAAGGTTGTCAATCTTATAACCTACCTATGAATAGGATTTTCCAAATCTTTAATTGCGCAATCGGTTTATGGAAAATTAATTGCTGCTTAAACCAGCTTTACCAGTCGTGACTTTCCTTTTGTGGTATCCTCTTGTTTCTCTCTTTCTTTTTGCGAGCTAGTAATTCCTTTTATTTTAGCTCAAGTTTTTCCTTAGCACAAACTTAGAATATAAAGTAAGACAAATCATAACAAATTTTTTTGTAGTAAGACACAACCTTCTAATCTCGATGCACAATCTTCACATTCCACTGTGGTGATCTATGTGAAATTTCATATACCTAACGGAACTAAACTAAATGAAACAGAAATACTTTTTTTATAAGACCGTGTAAATGCTTGAATCTTGGTTGTGACAAAATGAAAACTAAATAATTTATCGTCTCCACTCACGGACTATGTGTTTTGAAATATTTAATTAACTAAAATATATATATATATAAAACCACAAAGATAAATGAAGTTAATACAACATTAAAAACTCTGAGTCGTTTCCCTACGCTTCCATAAACCCAAAATGGATCTTGCATCGGTCGTGTACTTGGTTGCACTGATGGTTGCGGTAACATACAAGTTTGTTCCGGCAACTCCGAAGATGACAACATATCTGTGGAAAGTGCTAAACATTCTAAACCTGGTACGGCAAGTGTGGACACGCCTCTCACGTTTAAACACTGTCCTTGCGCGACTTGTCCTGATCCTGGTGATGCCGTTTCTATCCTCACGTCTTTCATAATAATATCTGTGCATGGTACAGCCTCGCTGCACCTAAAGTCAACACCGTACTCTGACTTGGACGTCCCCACGAAATTACTATACACAACTTTGCTTACTTCCACCGCCGATGACTGATAAAAGTGAAAACAAAATACATTATCTCATTATGGTACAATCTTGTGGTCGGAGTACAAAATATCTATTTACGTAATTCTAATCAAATGTAACTTCACGGTAAGTACCTTATCATCTGTGGTTTTCTCAGAACCTCCATTGTTGTAATGCTGATCGATTATAATCGGGTTTTCGACGTTATCTAGAGTAATTCCATTGAAAGTAATCCTTCTTGCGTAACCTGATCCTCCCTGTATATTATCAGAAAATTTATCTAAAATAACATTTTTTGATAAATTACTAAAATAAGAATTAACAAGACATCATTCTTGCGTACCGGCCAGGTTTTGATCCGAGCCCCATTCGTAGTTCCTCTAAAGTTACAGTTTTGGACACAAACATCCTCCACTGAAGCTGTCTCTCCATCTTTTCCCAAGCTTCCTATGCTATGATATATTTGACAATATACATGATTTTTAGATGTCATAAATAACATTTTTCACATGATTTTTAGATACTTGTGATCATAAATAACTTTTTTAGTAGAATCTTGATTGTCTAACCTTATTCCATGACCTGGTCCGCAATCTATACCAGAAATTTTGATGTTAGACGTCCCCGAGTTTATCGCAATGCAATCGTCACCTATAATTATTACAACGTCATTTTCATAACGAACCGATGATGAATAATGATTGCAGATGACATTATTGGATGTGACATTCGAGGGACCGTTTATTTTGACATATATATATAGTTGCATTCATACAGCATCCCGATTTTAAGATTTATTCTTTCTGTTTTTTTTTAATTTTTTTTCTGATTTTAAAGTTTACACAAGACTCCAAAAAAGAGTTTGAGAGATAGTTTCATACCGGTGGCGATTAAGCAATCCTGGATGATAACATTGGATGAAGCAGCGACGTCGATTCCATCGGTGTTAGGACTTGTTTCCGGTGCATTTATACGGAGATTTGAGATGCTCACACCGTTGCAATTGTTTATGTGAATGTGAGCCTTCGCACTATCTACGTGCGTTAGTCCACTTAGCCTAAGGTTGTTGCAGCTCTTGAACTTCAATGCCTTAAAATCACATAAAATAAAGATTTTCAATTTAAAAAAAAGTTTTGGAAAAGAAAAAAGAAAACCCTAACGTGATCCTTACGGTTGGTCTAGAACTGCCTTTGTGTTCCCACCAGCTCGAACCCTGGCCGTTAATCTCGCCGTTGCCTTCAACCACAAGCCCTTCAATGTCTGAGAAGAGAATCCATTGGTCTTTGTCTCCTTCCCAGTTCCCTCTATTGGATGCAACCAAATTTCCCAAAATCTTCAAATTAAATAACTATATTCATCATTAATGTCAAGATAAATAGTATATTAAGAAAAAAAACAAAGGAAAAAACAGAGTACCTGAACAACAATAGGGGTCGATTTGCAAGAACCTTGAAACTTCAAGGGCTGTACCATAAATGTCATGCCTGCCGGAACCATAAGCTGCCCATCCCCTGTCCCGCTACAGACAGCTTCCCAAGCTTTCAAGAACGCCTTTCAAGAAAAATATAAAGATACAAGATTTCCACATTATGATATTTTTGGGTCTATAGTGAGCAAATATTCATTTATATAATAACAACAAAGAACATATCTTTTACCTGGGAATCGTCTGTAACTCCATCTCCAGTCGCTCCATATTGAGTAACATCCAATGCTTTCGAAGATGTGAAGATTTGGAGAATGAACACTGAGAAATTTAAGATCCAAGCCTTCTTCTGCATATATTTCCAAGAGAAAGAGTTAATCATTAACAAATTCGATGTATATTTACTATTGAACAACGGGGTATTGTTAAAGCTATGGCTTTATTCGTTTATATACATATTTATAGAGAAAAGAAAATGCAAAAGCTTTACCATGTTAAGTAGATATTTTCCTATAGTAGCAGACAATATATAAAAGGAATAGAATGAATAGATGAATACGTGCTTGTAATCAATTAATTTCAAATTAATTACTTATGTTCGTGGCATTGTAATTAATTAGAGTTGAAAAGTTTATCATCGAAATTTACCGTTGTATATTTCAATTACAAGTTGTCCTGAAGAAAAAAATATATCTCTATTACAAAATTAAATAAGTATGGTTGTTTCTCTTGGTTTGGTTTGATTTGTTTAAATATAACAAAGGTAAAAAGAAAAGAGTAGATAAACTTTACCCTTAAAACACATCGTCTATATATGCCGTAATCTACGTGACAGTCCATTCCAGAGAAACTTCTATATAAGCTAATTGATATGTGAATGCATATATATACGTATCTTAAGAAACTTGCTTTTGCTTCTTTTTCTGTTTTTGGTTTTGGTTTTTGTCTATTTTTGACTTCGTGTGTTTGCTTTTAATTACTTTTGTGTTAACTTCGGTTTGGGTGTTTTCTATATTCCACTTTCCTATTATTTTATTTTACCTTTTTGAAAAAAATATACCAAAGTAATGTTGATACTTGATCAAGTGAAGAAGAAGTTTTTAAATTATGTACTGTTTTGTAGTAAAAGTTCAATGAAAGCTTGATACTTAATTCAAAAAGTTCATGCTTAATTTTTATACAGCTTACAAGCTTAAAAGATTACTGCTTAAAATTTTCAAAATGACTTGCTTAATTCAAAAAGTTCTCGCTTAATTTTTAAAAATTCTTGCTTCTGGAGTACTTACGAGTTTATTTTTTAAATAATTTTGCTTTTCCAAGATAAACAGGCCTAAACACCAATGATTGCAGAATGTTAGATAACCAGGCCCAATGGTAGCTCACATGACAACATCAGGAGCTGCACTACCTCCAAAAGCATACATTTAAAATATGTGATATACGGAGTATAAATTTTTCTAATCTCTAATTTTTTCATTCCTCTAATAGATAATCTAATCTATTAAAACTGAAGTACAAATAGAAAATAACTCTTGCATTTGCTTAATATTTACAATGAATGCCACTTATATTATCTTTGCATCCAAACATCTAAGAAAAAAATAAATCTAATATATTAAAACTAAAATACAAATATGAAATAACTCTTAGTTTTTAACTAATATTTACAAAAAATGTCATTGATATTATCCATGCATGTAGACATCTAAACATTAATTCCTAACAAGAAAAAAATAAAATTCGGCTAAGCTCATTAACAATTTTTGTCATTGGAATTGAAGACTTCATAAAAAATATATATGTGTTTTCCAAATTTTATAATAAAAACAGAATTATACATATATAGCATTAAATTATTTTTATTTATTTATTTATATTCATATAATCTACCAATTATATTTGAAATAGAAAAAAGATAATAACGTTAATAATTTTCGATTTTAATCTGAACTTATTCATTTAAAATAACAAAATCATGTAACTTTTCATAACAATTCAATAACTAAAATACATACTAATATTTATTATAAATGGTTATATATACAAACAAATACAATGTATTATTTATTTGTACAATATATATCTAACAAGAATAACCTATGTAATTTATAAATTTAAATTTTTTTATCACCATATAATACATATACACAGTTATGTCTTCGACGGATCGAATATCCAGAGTATTTTAGGATATACGGATTGAGATATGTATTCGTTGGATTCGTAAAAATTTTATGTGGATCTGGATATTCGGAGTTAGGATATTCGAACTAAAATCTGAATACACTTAGATATCCGAACATGTTTTTTTCATTTAAAATAAATTAAAAATTAAATATTAACCATCTATTTAGTCTATCTAAAATTATTATTTAAAAATACTTAAAATCATTAAAATTTAATAAAATTAAAATTTTAGTTATTTTATATAAAAGTATGTATAATATACATAGATAAATATAATTAAATTTTAAATATTTAATATCTGGATTCGGATATTCAGACATAAAATTTTACTATCCGAATTTGTATGTGCATTAGTCGAATCCGTAAAATCAGTATTAGGATCTCCGAATATCCGTTTTTCGAAGCGGATGAGATCCCGGATCGGAGAATGGATATCGAATATTAAATTTCAGTCATATATACAGTAACAAATTGGTCAAAATATTTGACATTAATAAAAATAACACCAGCGCGGACGCGCGGGTCAAAGTCTAGTTTTCTTTTAAAATCATATGCAATTAACACAAAAAGAAATGGGCCTAGAGGGATTTTGTGACCACAAGGTAACAGAAATAGCCCAGGAGTTTAGAACCGGATTAAACAAAAATCTGTTTTATTTCTTGTTTCGCTCAGGAGTCAGGATGTATCTTTTTTTGTGTGTGTGCAACTACTCAGGATTTATCCCTAATCGACAGTGTCACCCTTCTCTATTTAACCGTTTCTCTATCATTGTTATACTTCCATTAGACCCATCGATTTCGGTTCAGTTAATTTAGATTTTAGATACTATATTCATAAGTTTCATTTGGATTTTACTAATTATTGGGTCGGTTTCGCTTTGATTTCTTCCGGATTCAGTTCGGATTGGATTGTACGCAATATATGAAATTGTTCAAAAATATTTTTTAGACCTAAAAAAAACTGATAATTTTTTCTTCAAAATATATAAATTATTCACAAATCTAATTATAAATTAATTAAATATCTAAACTAACTAAAAAGTATTAAAATAACAAATGAAACAAACTATAAATTTTTTTTGAATATTATAAATATATAATTAATTACCTTAAAATATATAAAACATTAACATATTTAAATAATTTCGGATATTTTTGGATCCTATTTTGGATTTCAATTTGATTCGGGTTATACCCAAACTTCAAAGTACCAAGTTCATAAGTTAGTACAGATTACACATGGTTAATCCACTGTTCTATCATCAACTAATTAGACTGCTCTTTCCGCAACATTCTATCACTGCGTTCTATTTGTTTGTTTTTTTTGTCTTTCACCATTTGAGTCGTTACTCATAATTTTAGTTACTTTAACTGATAATCAAAGTCCCAGTTAGTAAAGATTACACATAGTCAATCCACATTTGATCATGATATTAATTAAATAGCTAGTAATCTGGTTAAGGTAAGACACAAGTCACCGGTGGTTGCGTATTGAAGGCTTTTACCCTGAGTATATGATGATTGGGAATCTTACCGGCATTGGCCGATGTTTAGTTGATATTGTTTAAGATAAGTCCGGTGCATCCTAACACTGTGCTACAATTAAGGTTTACGCCAATTTCACCATGCATTGTACCACTTATTCCTATATATGATATATGGCTGATCTCCACTGCACCACTCTCCTGGTATTATAAGAAAATCAAGAAGAAAAGTGATATTAGAGGTCATAACTATTCCTTAACAAAAACAAACCCATAACTATTTAAAATGTAAATCTAAACTATTAAAACAGGAGTACAAATAAAAAATGACCCTGACTTTTCCTAAAAAATTACAATAAAATGCCACTGGCCTAAACATGATCGTTTTAGTAATAATTAAAAAATCTTCTCGTCATTTAACCAAGCCCATTACGATTGACTTGCCCAATATTAACATGATTTCTCTCATACCAAACATAGCTCGCTTTACTAATCATTAGCCAACAAAAATTCCAATCTCTGCATAAATTAGTTTAAACTATTAATAAACCAAGATTCTAAAAATCAAGTGAACATAAAATTTTATTATATATCATATTCCAATATCATCAGATTGGTTTTCATGTAATACACGAAATCCATACCAACCCTCATTTTATGTGTTTTAGATATAGTAACATCAAATTGTGGAAGTGGATGTCCAATCAATGTATCAGTTCGTAACTTTTAATAAACCAAATGTAAAATGAAGTGCATCAAATTTACAGATCCAATTTTATAATATACAAAAATTCATTACAACATTCTCAAGCTGATAGCGTTTGATATTATATTAAGAATGTTTGAAGTGTAATCAATATACTGCACATAATCTTAATTAGCGCCACAAAATAATCCTAAATTCAAGCGCATTCCATTTAACTTAGCTAATTCATTAACGAAAAGGAAGTCAAACTTGAGGAAGACAATCTTTAAGTGAAAAACCAGAATATTATTTCCTATGTATATATCACATAAATCGAAATTTAATTTGATATTTTTCTTTGAAGTTCTATTTCCTTAAAAAGAAAATTCTACGAAATATCCATTTATTAGGGCATAAATTGTTTGTAAGATACTCAAACAACTAATATTCTATGTATTAAACCACCTCATAATCCAATTTGTTTAGTTGTTATTAATCTAAATAACTAAAAAGGGAATTAACTCTATATAAAATACTTTTCAAAACATCATTATCGTCGGTTACTAATTATTCCAATATACGTATATTCCTTTTAATATTCCTGCATTTCACGCCAAACTAAATATTTAGTATAAATCTCCTTCTGTATCTTCACACCCACACTAAAAATACATATAGAATTCTTTTTTTTTTAAACACAATTATATATAGAATTCCTATAGCTTCATTTTTATTCATAGTCAGAAATTAAACAAAACGTGTTTAGCAAAACAAGTATTACTCTTATAACTGGGCGTTTGGGTCCATCGAATTCGGTTCATACATATTTTGAATCTTTGATATAATGCTTATAAGTTTCATTCGGTTTTTACTAATTATCGGATCGGGTTTGGTGTGGTTCCTTCCGTGTTCGGTCGGATTGAATTGTAACCAATGTCTAAAATTATTCAAAAATATATTTTTTAAAACTTTTGAAAAACTAAAAAAACCTCAAGTTATATATTTTTCACAAATCTAATTTAAATTAGTTAAATTACTTACATTAACTAAAAAATATTCAAAATAACAAATAAAATAAACTACAAAAAAATTTGGAATACTATAAAACATCTAAAATATCTTAACTAATTTTCCAAATACATTTGGATTTTCTTTCGGTTCGTATTGTACCGTAAGAGTATTAATCTATGTTTGGAGTTCATATTTCATCTTTGACTAACATCATAATATTTTTAATATTAGTCTACTGTGTACATTACTTTGTATAATCATTTAAAATCTATAAGGTACCAAATAATTAAGTAATTATTGGTTGTTACAAGTATTTTCAATTAATGTTTGAATTACTTTCATAAAATTGAATTAAATACCTAATTATTTATCATTGATCTTTTAAAATGTATTATATACATGTAAATAATGAACTAATTTCACTAACTTCCATGTTAGTTTAAAAAATATTTTTTATATAAATATGTGATTTAACGCATATTTGAATATAATCTCTATTTGGAAAATCTACAAAAAAATTTTTTTATAAAACTCGCTAAAACCATAAACTTTTGAAGACATTATATAATTGAAAAATTGTCAAATATTGGTAAGTGTTTAAAATTTATACATACACCAATAAAAACAAATTTTACACAATATATTTTTTTTTAAAAAGTAACCCGCGCGGGTGCGCGGGTCAAAATCTAGTTACTATTAAGTGAGAGTAAAGTACATTATATATTTTTGGGCAACTATGATGGGCAACAGTATTGATCGATTAAGATTGGGTTATAAGTTGCTTCGAAAGTAACGTTAGTGTACTAGAAATTTCATATCATCCAGCCTAATTGAATTGTAAGAAAGTCATGTAATTATTGTAGTTTTTGAAAATAAAATAAAAGAATACTAGTGCATGAAAAAGACTAATCAATAGCTCCCAAGTTTTGAATCTTAAACCGAGCGTAAAATCAAGTCTTTCTCACATATATTTCTTCTACAGTCGCATTTTTTATCTCCGTTGGTAACATGTAATTTGGTTATTCTTGATATTAATTAAAAAAAAATTTCAAATTCGGGTTAGATAGTTTCACTATTGAAAATTAAATGCATTTTTAAAAGATGTTGGTTCAGCCGATA